>JADRCD010199483.1:5911-18931 GCA_019843815.1 Montemys delectorum | reverse complement strand
TCTTCCATCTATACCTCATGCACCCGCCTTCACGGTTATTCCCTACTCTAGTGGGTATAAATTCATTAATGGATCTCTCTTTTATGATCCAAAGACCTCCCAGAGGTCCTATATTTAAACGATACTATAATAGAAACCAAGGCTTGGGTTTGGAGGGCACATTTCATATCCAAACCATAAAAATTCTTAATTAGACATCAGGATTTATGTCCACATCTCTACTAGACTGAGAAATATAAACTGTATGGAGAACATTTTTGTTCACCACAAAATCTGATTTCCTTTGTATCATAAAATATACTTCATGATTTTGCTCCTGGCTCTCTGTCTATTCCACGATATTTACTTCTGATAATCTGCCAGATTGGAACCCTAAATGAAATCCCTTCATGTGATCTTTGCATAGACTCTTTGCCCAGTTGAAATACTAACTTATCTGACAGAGGAATGACACTTTCAAAGTATCCAGAACTTTGGATTCAAAGTAGCCGCCTTGGTCATTCTCATAAGCAGAGGTGCCTTTGTAGTATTTAGGGTTACAATTAACCTTCAGCAACACTGTTCTTTTCTTTATGTACTTCATGCAGTACTTCAGAGTATAAACTAAGTCAGGCGCTAAAGCAAGGAAGTTACTACTTAACTGTATTCTAGACCCAGAACTTAAATTTCACATTCACAACTTCCCACCCTTTTGCATTTTTCTAAGATGTGAACTATGAAATATTAACTCTCGATGTACTTATGTATCGACTTTTAAAGAAAATATAAGCAGTAAGCAAGTCAATACTTGCTTTATTATATAATTTGGCAATGGAATGTATGTTTTATCATAAGTACAATCATCTTAATCTGTTTTTATGCTCTTATAACAGAATATCTGAGACAATTTATAAAGAATGGAGACTTATTCTTCCACTTCTTAAAGCTGGCATGTCCTAGGTTGAGGGCTCCCTTCTGATCAGGACCTCCTCCATATGTCACGACAGGCAGAGGCAAAAGATAAGAACACACAGAGGTCAACACAGGGCCCACTTCCTTTCAGAGCAACCTACTCTGGACAGGACTAGCACACTCCTGCAATAATGGTATTAATCATAAGGGTAGTTACGACATAGTCTTTTATTGATTTTTTTTGGAGGGGGTGGTTTTTCGAGACAGGGTGTCTCTGTGTAGCCCTGGCTGTCCTGGAACTCACTCCGTAGACCAGGCTGGCCTCGAACTCAGAAATCTGCCTGCCTCTGCCTCCCAAGTGCTGGGATTAAAGGCCTGCGCCACCACTGCCTGGCTCCCTATACCAGTTTTTTTAAAAGTGATCTGTGATGGTTTGATTAGCTATGGCCCTCGTAGGCTCAGGTGTGCGAATGCTTGTTCCATGGGAAGCCGACACTATTAGTAAGTTTGGTCTTGTTGGAGTAGGTATGATTGTGGTACAAGAACTGTTTCACTGTGGGGTCAGATTTGAGGTTTCCTATGCTCAAGTTCTGCCCAGTGTGGAACACAGTCTTCTCCTGGCTACCTGGAGATTAAGATGTAGAACCTTTGGCTGCTCCAGCACCATGTCTGCCTGCCTGCTACAGTGTTTCTCGCCATGATGATAATAGACGAAACCTCAGAAACTGTGAGCCAGGTCCAATTAAATATTCTCCTTTATAAGAGTGGCCTTGATCAACGTCTTCAGAGCACTCTCTTCACTGCAACAAAACACTAACACAAGATTCTGAGACTACATCTTAACACTTGAGAGTGAGAATGTGAGATCATTTTTGAACTTTTTTTTTTTTTTTTAAAATACAGACACAAAATTAGTACATTTTACAAAGAATCAGAGACAGAAGGCGATGAACTGAGGTATGAAGCTCGCTGGGCGGCGGTGGCGCACCCCTTTAATCCCAGCACTTGGGAGGCAGAGGCAGGCAGATTTCTGAGTTTGAGGCCAGCCTGGTCTACAGAGTGAGTTCCAGGACAGCCAGAGCTACACAGAGAAACCCTGTCTTGAAAAAAACAACAACAAAAAAAATTGAAGCTTAATTTTGTATTTATATTAAGTAACTCTTCCCAGAACAATTCAAAATTGGCTTGCTTTGATGTCCAAAGAACTTATTAATCTGGTACAGTCAGTTAGACAATAGTGTGAAAAGGAAAGGCATATTAAAAGAGACAAGTTGTATTTTAACAATTTTCTACTCTCTCCATTTTTCTCTAGTTAAAAAAAGAAGGGTATATTCCATATCAGTCAGAAGTACTAGCAAATAAAGCTGAATACTTCTAGAGTTAATGCTAGATCAACACTATGGTTTAGGAGAAGTGACTGAGCTCTCTCTCCAAAAGCCCCTCACCCCCACTGCCCAGCGCAAGATAAAATGGCATCCAAGTAAAAAAATTCTACCGAGTTGAGTCCTAGAAAATGAAGGGATACTCTGGCTCCTGCAGAGCTGCCAATCTAGGAAGGAGACAGCTGTTGAAGAGTAGTAAAAGTGATGCGTATCTTAAAAGGGAAGCCGGGCAGTGGTGGCCCATGCCTTTAATCCCAGCACTTGGGAGGCAGAGGCAGGCGGATTTCTGAGTTTGAGGCCAGCCTGGTCTATGAAGTGAGTTCTAGGACAGCCAGGGCTACACAGAGAAACTCTGTCTTGAAAAACGGGAAAAAAAAAAAAAGGGTGGGGGGATGAGCCCAAAGTGCTGAGGAAGGCCACAATGAGGAGGCTGAGCTGGTGAGCCATTAGATTAGGATGCAGACCGTACAGAGAGCTGATTTTGTCACAGTGGAGCTGTTTGCAGGAGTCTTGATTTGGCTGTACCTTTGTCTCATCCCACGGTTTCTGTATTGAAACGCTCCCTATGTCTCCAACAAAGTTATATCAAATGTCCTAAGACTGTAACGTGCCAATTCTCAGCCTAAAGGAGAATGAATATTTTGCTAATCATATCTTTTGCAGGTTTCTTTTTAATACTTGACCTCACATCCCTTCCAGTCAGTGTGAAAGCAGCGAGATTCTAAAACCAAAAACAAGAATGCAAGCCTACAGTAGAGGGGTCAGAAGGTCTGCTTTGCTTACATCCTGGCTTTGGGCCAAAGGCAGAGAAGGAACCTTGGAGGGCGCTGTGAGATGGCTGAGCTTGCTGGGGCTTGCTTTAGTGCCAGGGGCCTGCAGTGAAGAATGTGTGTGAAGGTCAACTTTTTACTGGTCTCCAAAAATCAAAAGACTGACTGGCTTTCAAGAACTTGAAGATTTCAGCGAAGCCTTCTTCCCATTGACATATTAAAATATCAAATACCCAGCAGAAAAACAAACAAACAAACAAACAAAAAAACAAGATCTGTTTCTTTTGGAAATGGACTCAAATATTTGAAATGTTTTGCTCTTCTTTTATGTATGGAACCCACATTCATACACCCCACCAATCTAGGGAGTATGCACTATAAGCATGGACTCCTCTTAGCCTCAAGAGCAAGACCAAGCTATGCCCTACTCTAAGTGTGGGGAGCTTTGGGGGCTGCTTGGCAGGAATCTGACATTGGCCAAGGACAAGGAAATGGGCTTCAGGCAGGAATCTGACATTGGGCCATGACAAGGAAGTAAGCTCAGGCAGGAATCTAATTTTAGGCTAGAACAAGAAAGTAAGTTCAGGGCTGGAGAGATGGCTCAGCAAGTCAGAGCACTGATTGATCTTCCAGAGGTCCTGAGTTCAGATCCCAGCAACCACATGGTGGCTCACAACCACCCGTAATGAGCTCTGATGCCCTCTTCTTGTGTGTCTGAAGACAGCTGGAGCGAGCGGGGGCACGTCCTGAGTTCAATTTCCAGCAGCCACATGATGGCTCAGGGCCATCTGTACAGCTACAGTGTACTCATACACATAAAATAATAAATAAGTAAATCTTTATAAAAAATAATAAAACTGTATGACTAATATGTTTTTTTTTTAAAAAAAAAAAGAAAGTTAAGTTCATGCAGGAATCTTAATTTTAGGGTGGAACAAAAGAAGTAGGCTTTAGGCAAGAATCTGACTTTGGGCTTGGACAAGGAAGCGGGCTCGGATATTTTGGTCATCCTGATGAGCCCTTAGAAACAGTGGTCACCGGACTTTGCTTATCGCCCTGCTTGCTCCTTGATTATTTGTGTTTATTGTACTGTTTTCCCTTATTGCTTGCATGTAATTAAAACGATATAAAAGCGGATTGGGAAAAAGTAAACGCGCCTCAGCCTCAGAACTGGCTGGGGTCACGCTGCAGTGTTGTCTAGTTGTCTTTTTTTTCTTTTTAATCCTCACTCCTGCTCTGGAGAACCTGTTGACTGACTGAGCTGACTTGGTCATCTAAGTAATCCGATTTCTCAAGACGGTTTTAATCAGGCTTAGGAGTTTTATTGTCTTAGGAGAGACTCATTTTAAAGGCAGGTTTGACTTCATTTTTCGGAGAGAAGAGTGACTCCAGCCCCTGGGGGAACCCAGGAACTGCACCATCTGCTGGGTACCACCTGTCCAGTGCATTATGACAAACGACTGATCCCTGGGGAAAGAAAGCCTTCTTATATATTAATCGGTCAGAGTTGAGATTTTAGGGGCACACTAGAGTGCTTAAATACTATCAGAGAAATCATGCCAAAGAACTTATCAGACACTGAGACCAAGGAAAGCGTTGAGCACCTTTGCCTGGACCCCAGGAAATAGCGGACACCTAACACAGCAATGGTATGGTCCCTCTCCAGCCTATCATCTGATACAGGATTTGTCCAGTAAGGACTGAGAACCTCGGCCTTGGGCCGTGTTCCCCCGCTAATAACGTAGCCTCTCCAACTGCCGATCTGCCCACCTGTTCATCTGTGTACTTGTCCCATGTCCTGCTCTGGACTGGTTCCGGCTTTTTCATGGCACAGCTGAATTCTGCATGCAGCTTTATTCTCGGACTGACTCCAATAGCTCCTCCCACAATGCCGTCAATGGCTCCATCCCAGCTCTGGTCTGGCTCAATACGTATTTATAGATTCCTAGGGTACCTAAGAAACCTCTTGAACTTTGGTGCATGATTTTTAACTTGTATTCATTCTGTGACCAACCTATATATGTTTAGATATGTTTACTGTGTGCTAAGTGATATGAAGAACTTGCATTTGCGATGGCCAAGTCGCCAAGGTACATAGATTTTATAACAAGTTGCTAACACCTGTAAATGTATTGTTATTCAATTAATTCTGACATTGTGAAAAGACATGCTGTGTTCTATGTTTCTGGCATAGCATGATCACACGGTCACAGGGGTTAATTAGGCTACATGTTGTAGAGTCAAAGCTTTATCTGGGTCAAAGCATAGATCAACACAGGCTTGCTTCTTCCCGTTTCCCAGCAACGAATTGGTAGGATGGAGTGGTGGGTAGAGTGCGGGACAAACCAAGCTCCCTTCCTTCCCACCCCCTTGCTGAGTGTGAAGCACAATCTTGGCCTCCTCAGCCAAACACCAGCAAGAACTAAAGAGTTTTCTCCTAATGGACTTTGCATTTCCAGAAAGGCCTGCTGGAGTCACAGGGAAAAATTAAATAAATTAAAGGGTGACACGGGAATCCTAAAAACTAGCACTCTAACCTGAGGCTATTTATGCCAATAGGCTCAACATAAGTAAGTCTTCCATGTGGTTGGCCAGTTTAATGAGAGCTCTCTGTACTGTGGCTGGAAGCCAGTTCCCAACTAATAAAGATTTTACGCTTGTTGGTTATTTTCTTCCTTACTGGGTTGCTTTGTGAGACTATACCTCTCAGAAGCATGAAGAGAGTAGACAGGTACTCACAGGAAGTAGGGAGATGTTCTTAACACTCTGCAAAAACACTACTCAATAGTATTTTAGCCTTTATAAGATTCCAAAAAAAAAAAAAAGCATGAAAACAGCATTTAAGGATTAGGAGGAGTTGAGGATGTGGCTCTGTTGGTAAGGTGTTTGAGTTCGACACCCTCAGAACCCATGAAAAAGTTGTGAGTGGGAGCTTGCACTTCTAATCCTAGCACTAATTATCTAAGACAGCAAATTATCTAAGGCTGACCAGCCAGCCTAGCCCACTTAGCGGGAGAGTAAGGGAACCTTGTCTCAAAAACAGAGGTAGCAAATGAGAAACAACATCAAAGTTTGTCCCCTGACCAACACACACACACACACACACACACACACACACACACACACACACAGGGGAAGAGAGAGAGAGAGAGAGATGTTTAAAGTGAAAGAGATGTTTGAAGAGATGCTTAAAATGCTATTTTGTTACAGGATCTATTTTACTACAACCCTGACATTCACTGTAAACAGTAGAGCATATAGCAGAAGTGTGCTGGGAGCCATAACCTTAACCATGGCCTAGTGAAAAATTACTAGCTTACACTTGGAGCCCTGAGAGAATTTATGTAGTCTAACAGAATATTTGTGGGTGTGGAGGACATTGTGACCCTTGGTTCCAAGAGCTGAAGATTGCCACCAGCCCTCCCTTGCCCTGGGCTCTTCCCCTGTCTGGTTCTTCCTCATCCCTTGTCACAGGATCTCCCCCCTCCCTTGTCACAGGATCTCCCCCCTCCCTTGAAGCTTTCTCCTGCTTGTGCTTATATCGCCATCCCTGAAGTAAAGTTTTTGTAGCTTGATCAGACAACTGTCTTGCTCTCATTCTTCATGTCTCTTGTCTCTTTCTGTCTCCCTCTGCCCTGCCCTAGGACGCTGTTGAATGTCCCACAGGTTGGGGCAAAATGGCACCCAACAGAAAATAGAGAAAGCTATTAGCCAACAGATACATTTTATAGGCTGATCAATTGTTGGCTGTTTGCATTATTGCTATTCACAAGCCCATAGCAGTCCTTTAGTAAAAGGGACCATTAATTGTTGGCTCCCCTCCCTCCCCCCACCTCAGCTCTGCTACAGAGGACTGACAGCCTGTGCCTAGAGGTGGCCACCTTCGGGACTAAACAATGGCCCATTACGCTACACTGACTGTTCGCCTTTGAAGACAGCAGCCTAGAAGTGACACTGAGCTTCAAAAAAACGCCTACCTGCCTAGAAACTTTGGGTTGCCAGAGACTCTGGCTCTGATTTCTGCTAAAGTTTTTTATGCTTATATCTTGTACCTGGAGATTTCGGTTTCAGTTTTACCTGCCCCTATTAATGTTCTAAAGATCTGTAAGTAAATGGAAGCCTTGATAAAGCTACTTGGCCTCCGTGTCTCTTTGTCTCTCAATTCCTCTTATTTTCCAGGTCCTTTGCAAGCCTCCATTCTGAGGGAACCCAGACCTGTGGAGCTGCGGGCCTGCTCCACTCAATTAATGTAGATTCATCTTTCTTCATCTCCAAGTAAAGTTTTAACACCTTATTATGAAGCTGTTGCTGTGTTAATAAATCATGAAAGTACTTTGGAAAGAATGTCTTAAAAGCCTGATGACACATCTATTCCTTGTTTCAAACAGCAATTAAGTTGGTTATTACAGAACATTGATTGATATTTAGCCTATTACATAGCAAATTTTTTAGGGAAAATTGATAAAAATTCAAGTAAGAAAAGATCATTGGTTTACTCTAAATGATTTTCAAAAGTTGATAGGAGATATTAGTTGGCTAAGACCTCATCTTAAGCTTACTACATGAGAACTTAAACCTCTGATATTCTTAAGGAGGACACAAATCCTAATTCCCCTCAACAATTAACTTATGAAGGACAGGTAGCTTTGCAGCAACAAAATAGTAATGACTTGAGATAATAATTTGGTATTTTTAAAAGAATGTGTATGACAAATTGTAAAGACTTGTTCTCAGTGTCCTCAGTGTCTACTTGTGCCACATAATGGTGTTAATTCTCAAGGACTTATACTTAATTTACCCACATTACTGAGCCTCCATATAATTTGCAGGGACAAGAAATTGTTAAACGTTTGCATGGCACTCTGAAAAATTGGCTTTTAAAAACAAAAAACAAAAAACAAAACAAAAACAAAAACAAAAAAAGGAAGAACTATATTCCCATGCACATTATTTAAATCATTGCTTTTTATTTCAGCATCCTACAACTAGGCCTACTCATGTCTAGGTGAAATGGAAGGTTCTACTTACTGCATATGGCATGATCCTGATCAGGTGTTTAATATGGGGAAGGGGGCATGTTTGTGTTTATTCCACAGAAGGCTACAAGAGCTTGCTAACTGCCAGAGTGATTGATGTGACATGCTGACCTGTGAGCTTGCTGAGTGCCCTGACAATGGTGACAGGAAAGCTGTATTGGGTGAAAAGTGAAGATAGTCGGAAAATGAGGGACCCTCCTGTGGATGATTCTCCTGTGCCAATGGAATCGACGAGCACTTGAATTGCTGACCTCTGGGAAGGCTGGCATCTGTATTTTTCTGAAAAAAGACTGCTGCTTTTGTGCAAATGAGTCCAGCAGAGTGGAGACTCGGGTCCAACAATTACACAAACTTAAATGGAAACTCCAGAAAAAAAAACAGTTTTCAGTTGCTGCCGATAATTGGTGGAAGTCCTCCATGCTCACCCTCTTAATGCCCCTCCTTGGACCTTTAATAAGCATTTTATCGTTAGTGACTTTGGGGACTTTCATTTTTAACAAAATTACTGACTTTATAAAACAGCAGATTGACTTCATGGCATCAAGACCCTTGCAAATTCATCATCATAGGCTTGATTTGGCTGATAGAGGCCTTGCTGAACCTGAGGTTGATAATTCTCCTTTAGGAGCTGCGTAGGATTCAGACCTGTGCACACTGGTTCTGGAAAAAAAATGAATCCAGTATGGGCACCAGCACGGGCTGCCAGGCTAAGCACCGCAGGGGAAGGTCCCACACAGGCAGTCTCTGAATTCTCCGTGAGACAAACCTGGTTTGCAAGGAGGTTGGTATCTGTATTTTAACATTATTCTAAGGTTCTTCCTCCCCTCCCCAAAAGATATCAAGAGCCATGACTGTGGGACGTAATGGTAATCCGACCCATGGGAGGAATCAGGTCAATGCTCCCCCAGCTGATTAATGCCCACTCATCCAAGGATGAGATAACTATATGATCACCTCGGTTCCTTAAGGCCTTAATTAAAAAATAATAAAAAGGGAGGAGATGCTGGGGGCCATGGCCTTAACTATGGCCTAGTGAAAAATTACTAGCTTGCACTTACAGCCATGAGAGAACATGGGTAGACTAACAATATTTGTGGGTATGAAGAACATCGTGACCCTTGATTGCCACCAGCCCTCCCTTGCTGCAGGCTCTTCCCCTGTCCCTTGTCACAAGATCTCCCCCCTCCCTTGAAGCTTTCTCCTGCTTGTGCTTACATTGCTATCCCTGAAGTAAAGTTTTTGGAGCTTGATCAGACAGTTGTCTTGCTCTCGTTCTTCGTGTCTCTTGTCTCTTTTGGTCTCCCTCTCCCCTGACCTAGAACCCTACCAATTGAGACTCTTTTTTTATTTTCTCTCTCTCTCTCTCTCTCTCTCTCTCTCTCTCTCTCTCTCTTTGAAATTTTAACTGTTTTTTCTTTTGAACATGAAACACAGAACAACAAACAATCAATCAAACCACAAAATGAAAACACGGACAACATTAAACAGTCAGTTTTGACCGACATGGACAGTTTGGTGCACCAAGGACAGACAACAGACAGAGAGGGTAGAGAACGTGATGTCTCAAAGGGGCCCAGATAGCCTAACCAGAACTAGATATATCTCCAGTAGAAGGAGAGAAAGCAGGACGTCTCCCAATTTCCTCCTGTCCCTAGGAGAGCTCTGAAATAGCTTATATCCATTTTCCTTCTTTTTTGCTAACACGTACCTGACAGGGGACAACTCCATTTCTGAAACCTATTCTCTCTGTCTTTAACCACTTCTTAAATATCTGACCAATGTTTACAAACTTTCAAAGAAAAATTTTAAGATCCTTTTTTTCTTAACCCATGTTCTGTAGGGGCTGCTGGAAGACCCCACACTCAGGGCTCGGGAACGACGATGACTCCAAACGCCACCAAGACACGTACTTGATGCAATCAGCAAGAGGGTTTTTTTATTCAGCGCTGGGTGAGACTCATATCCCACGCAGGGGTAGAGGAGTCTGGCCCCAAGCAAGAATTTGAACAGGTTTTTATGCCCACACAGTTGCTGGGGGAAAAGGGGGAAACTAAGGCAGAGGAAAGTACGGGGTAGTCTCTGATTGGTGCTGGCTTGTGCTAGGGTTTGAAAGCATGCTAGCCACCTGGTGCTGGCTTGTGCTAGGGTTTGAAAGCATGCTAGCCACCTGGCAATTTTTCTTTTTTACCTGCCAGGTCGCTCTGGTCTCTAAACTCTGGGGCTGGTCTCCCATTGTTCTAAGTCCTGAGAGCTAGTTTCTCTAAGTCCTGGGAGCTATTCTCCCATTCTTCTAAGTCCTGGGAGCTATTCTCCCATTCTTCTAAGTCCTGGGAGCTAGTCTCCCATTAAGTTCAACTGATGTCAAACTCTCACAGCACAGTTTGGAAATTTTAACCTCTCAGTTCCTTGTGTCTTGAGGGATTCTTGAGATCCCTTAAAAACAATTCATGCTTAATGCTTGTCTCATAGCCACTCTTCTTAACCTTTCTTGGGTCACTCTCACAAGCAGGTGACCTGTGGTGATCACCGTGCGGATCTTCACTCACCTCTTTATGAAACCGTGATCCTAAGGGGGTGGGGGAGGACGTCCTTTTGGAGAGTGGTGGTCTCTCAGACCCCAGACCCAGGCCATTTTGCCCCGACCCAAGGGGTGTTCAACAGAGTCCTAGGGCAGGGGAGAGGGAGACCAAAAGAGACAAGAGACGCGAAGAACGAGAGCAAGACAACTGTCTGATCAAGCTCCAAAAACTTTACTTCAGGGATAGCAATGTAAGCACAAGCAGGAGAAAGCTTCAAGGGAGGGAGAAGATCCTGTGACAAGGGACAGGGGAAGAGCCTGCAGCAAGGTAGGGCTGGTGGCAATCTTCAGTTCCTGGAACCAAGGGTTACAATGTCCTCCACACCCACAAATATTCTGTCAGGCTGCCCATGTTCTCTCAGGGCTGTAAGTGTAAGCTAGTAATTTTTCACTAGGCCATAGTTAAGGCCATGGCTCCTGGCACCTCCCCTCCCCGCTCACCTGTGTATAATAAACACATGGAGTACCTGAGTTGCTGAAGCTTCTCCATTAGACAGCCCAGACTGTGATCCTTTAAGCATTTCTGTGTCTCTGTGTGTCTCTCTCTGTCCATCCTTTCTTCATTCCCTTATCACATCGCCTCGAGTCAGGGTTCCAGGACCCAGCCCATGGAAAGACAAGGCAATGCAGGAAACAGAAGATGAGGCTGTTTCATACTGCTTGACAGAAAGCATTTATTAGCAGAAGGAACACATGTGAAGATAATGACTAAAAAAGATAGGAAAGGAACTACGCCGGCTAGTAACATTATTATTTATCATTACCAAGTGTCGTGTACTGTAATAATGGTGTGTGCCCCATTTAAATTACTGTCTATGCTGAAGTTATGTTGTCACAAGCATCGCCACAGACACATGAATCATTAGTTGTTCAACACAGACACTTGGGGACAAAGATGTGTCTGCTTCTTTAACATCTTGGGGAGCCACAGCTACCTGGATGGTCTACCATTGACAAAACCATTATGTTGAACATGACTAGAAAATGAAACCAAAATTTTTGATTTGTAACTATGGACTAGGGATTATACTGTTGTAGGGTAGAAGAAAAGATCATTCAATAGAAATATATAGTGTATAAGCTTTTACTTTAAGGGCATTGAAAATTTGCTCTGAAAAGAGCCAAGAATGTAGGCCAGCTAGTTCCAGAAACTGGTTAAACAGAAAGGCAGACCTCTAGGTGGTTCTAGGGAGCGGTCAATCACAAAGTGATTGACAAGGACAATGATAAAGCCACATTCTTGAGAATAATGAGTATGCAGGATGTTTTCCTCATGACCCTGGCTCCTGACTAAAGCATGGGTTGGGTCCCTCTGAAATTTTCCACTGTTTTTATGTTATATTTCATGTTTCCTTGGTTACCCCCTCACTCCACCCTAGTTTGTGTTTTTTTTCTTTTAAATACCCCACACTTCTTGTGCTCTGGGTCCAGCTCCTCTGCCCCTGCGAGGGTTACGACCTTGTCCCCAGCATACTGGTTTCCCCTGAATAAACCTCATGCTGTTGCATCAAGATGGGTCTCTTATGAGTCTTTGGGTGGCCCTGTTCTCCCGGGAGTTGAGAGAGAGTCTCCCCTCCTGGGGGGGTCTTTCACTATATTGCTTTCATGTGTGTTTCCTTTTCAACCGAGAAACATTTATATGACCATGGGGATAAACATATATAAACTAGGTGTATAAATCAAACATTTACTGGTTAAAAAAATAGTAAATTTTATTTTAAAATAATTCTTTGAGGTTTGGCAAGATGGCTCAGCGGGTAAGAGCACTGACTGCTCTTCTGATGGTCCTGAGTTCGGATCCCAGCAACCACATGATGGCTCACAACCACCCCTAATGAGATCGGATGCCCTCTTCTGGTGTGTCTGAATACAGCTGCAGTAAATTACGCAGGAATGAGGGGGGCTGGAGCACGTGGGCTGGCAGAGGTCCTGAGTTCAACAGCAGCCACACACACATGATGGCTCATGGCCATCTGCATAGCTAGAGTGTACTCATACATATAAATATAAATACAATAAATCTTAAAAAATAATTCTTTGATACATATATATATAATTTAATAATTATTAGCAATAAAATATTTGCATACTAATAAATGTTCTTGTTTATTTTTGCATAAATGATTATGCCATGCCAGAATATTTGATATTGTAGGAAATAGATCTCTTTCAACATTTCTCAGAGTTAATTGATATTTTTGTGTGATCATCATCAATGTAACAATATTACCTTATAGCCGGGCGGTGGTGGCGCAGGCAGGTGGATTTCTGAGTTCGAGGCCAGCCTGATCTACAGAGTGAGTTCCAGGACAGCCAGGGGTACACAGAGAAACCCTGTCTTGAAAAACCAAAAAAAAAAAAAA
>JADRCD010199482.1:0-19741 GCA_019843815.1 Montemys delectorum | reverse complement strand
CCCCCCCCCCCCCCCCCCACTTGGATCTCCATCTATACCCTCACAAGAGTCCCCAGAATTCCAAGTGTAAACTATCTGCAGCTGGCAAAAAAATCATGTCCCTCTTAGAGCATGAGACAAATCATAACGGCTGTGAACAATCTGAAGCAGCCCCATACCCCACACCTGGGATTAAAACAAAAACATAATTACATAATATAACTGGGTTTTTAAAGAAACCAAAATTCTCACTACACACACACACACACACACACACACACACACACACACACATGCATGCACATTTTAGAGGTCCTGGGGTACTGAGTTGTTAGTTGAAGCCATTTGGAATTTCTCCATTTTAAAAGTTTTTTCATTATGAAATTTCTCAAAGTAAAATATCTGCCTTTCACTTTTCAAGGCTTTGACGGCATTACCTTGTCCTCTGTATCCATCCAAGATTAAGGAAAACCTTGAATTTCTGGACCGTGGGGTATGTTTAGCTTCCAGAGTATGACATCTTCACTCAGCTTAACACTATCAATACCCTGGAATGCCATGTGCGCCCCAAAGGGGACCTCTGACTTCTCAGATCTCCCTTTGACATGGCTACATGTGTGTTTCCTGAGTAGGTGGCCATTAGGTCTGTGCTCGTCCATGGACAGTCTCTGAAGAGCTGTTTTCCAGCAGCCCAGCCTCGAGCCCCCCTCATCCCATTTGGGTAATCTCCACCTTTATTCAGCTCGTTGTTAGATTTTTGCTCTTTCTGAAGACAGAGAGTGAACATGAAACCCTGTGTTGCTCATACTGGGGCAGGCTGTACTGTCTTCCTAAACTAAAGTCCACTCTCACCAAAATGAAAGCTGCCATCTTCCTGCTGATACACCAGTCCCTTAGTTCATAAGAGAAAAAGAACAAATCCAAGAGCAACAAAACTGCCTTAGTACAGTCTGGCTGCCACAAGAATAATACCGCAGATGGGGTGGCTTCAGCAACAAAGATCCATTTCTCTACATTCTGGAGACAAAAAGGCCAGCAGCAAGCTGCCGGCAGCTAGGGATCCCTGGGGCCTCTTTCCTGGTTCACAGTGTCCTTTTACCGTATCCTCACGTGGCAGGAGGGAGGAGGGCTCCCCAGATTCTCTGTTACAAAGCAAGCCATGCACAAATCCTACACAGAAGGTCTTGATTCCGTATCCCAATGACTCCCCACCCCCACCCCCCACCCCCCACCCCAAGGCCCTGCCTCCTAGGACACCATCACATTAAAAAGTTAGCATCTCAATGCAGGAATTTGGGAGAAACACATACATACATCCCAGACTAAAACTGCCTCATCAAATATTTTCTAAAAGTCAGTGTTATTCAGAACTTTTATGTATTACTAGTGTTTCCTTCCTAGGGATAAAATTTATAATATATTTTTATCATCTTCTCACAAGAGTGAGTTCCCAAGAATAAGTATGAAGCTGGGTACTCATTTGGGTCTGAACCCAAATACCAGCATAGGATCTGGATACATAAAGGACGCATCTCCTTTTAATGTTGAGGGAGACTAGATTTACTGATGATGCCCTCGGGGGTGGGGGGGATAGACGTTTGATCATGCTGTTTAGGGTCTCAACAAGTAAGAAACCACAGCTCCAGGGCAAGATGCGCATCCGGTAGCCTCAGGCATTGTGTGCCAGCTTCCACTCATCCCTGTCCCCTGATGCTCTTTCCCTTTACTTTAGTGATATCTCTGAAGTCTCAGGAAGGGTGTTCCTTGGATTTGTTCCTAAGTAAAACTCTCGCTCCTGTAAAATGAGAGGGTTCTGGGAAAGCACAGAAAGGCCAGAAGCTGAACAGGGTCATTGTTATTCAGCTGCTTTCTGGGGCACTTCATTTGGGGGCCATCACAGACTCACTTCTTAGGTGGCCTGACATGTTCTCTGCACATCTGGCCCCAGAGTTCTGTAGCCAGTTCCGAGTAGTTCTGCCAAAAAAAAAAAAAAAAAAAAAAAAAAATGACAACTTGTGTACTGCGATATTTAACCGTACAAATCACAGCTTCCGATTGATTTCCCTCTAAAATTGTGTCCATTAAATTATCAAGGGTTTCCTTTCTACAGGTCCTGTATAAATATGGAAAAAGATTTTTACAAAACTGCCAGTCTCTGGGTTCATAAAGATTGCTGTTGTATTCTTTCATTTTATCAGAGTGTGTTCTGTGAATGTGAAGGCCTCTGATCCCATTGCTAGTGGGAAGAATTCAACATAATTGTCTCCTTCCTCATCATGCCTCCTTCTCCTTCTCCCTCCCTCTTCTCACGCCCTGGTTTATTATAAACCAAATAAGTATCATTCCCTCCCCCTTGGCCTACAGCTGCATAGCTTGCCTTGATCACTAGGTAGCTAGCCTGGGTGTTCATCTTACTGCGTTCACTGAGCAGTTACTCAGTGCAGTAGATGTTGTATTGTAAATTATTTGTTCTCTATTTCATTTCTTTTCTTTTTTGAGACAGGGTTTCTCTGTATAGCCCTGGCTGTCCTGGAACTCACTCTGTAGACCAGGCTGGCCTTGAACTCAGAAATCTGTCTGCCTCTGCCCCTCCAAGTGCTGGGATTAAAAGCGTGCGCCACCACTGCCCGGCTATTTCATTTCCAATAAGAGAAACACATAACACTTTCCTCATTCGAATTGACCGTGTCCGAGGTTCAAGGAGAGTTTATAGCCAGCAGAAAACCATCCACAGGGTTCACACAAGCAAGGAGTTCTGGTGTCACTAACAATCATGTCTGTGGCCTCGCCATCACAGACGTCAGTCACAAGTGGAAGCCTAAGATAATAAACTGAGCCATGCCATACGTAACATGCCATCTTGCCTAAGCACACAACGAAGGCAGGGGATCCAAAAAACAAGAAAAAAGAAAAAAAAAAAAATGGAAGAATCCTTGTTGCCTGGAGGACTCATAGAAAGTGGGGGACTTGAGAAAAGAATCACCGTAGGAAATGTCACCACCCTTGTCAATCCCACTGTCCCCTCATTGGCTGGCAATCAGAACTATGACCGTTCCTCTATCCTCTAGTCTGTCCCCACAAACTGCCGTAACTTCAGAATACCTCGGACGCCCTTTTAGCCCCTCTTACCAATGACAACAGGTAGATCGCAGCACGGTCTGTTATCGCTGCCCTGTACGGCCTTTGATTTCTCTCCTAATTTATCTGCTCCTTTGTCTATTCTCACTTTCACAAGTCACTAAGTTTAAATGTTTAAACATTTTCCCCTTCCAGTAGCCAAAAAGAACACAGAGTGGCAGCTGACACAGTCATAAATTTATCCATAGCCACAGGAGATAAGCATCAAGGCAACATAGCCATAGAGTACGGCTCCCAGGCTTGGAAAACAAACAAACAAACAAAAAAACAAAAAAACCATAGTGACGTTTCATAAATAGGAGAAATTTAAAATACTCCCAGCAGTAAATAAGGATAAAGTACAACTTATCCCCAGCAGCGCACAGCCAGCAACGGAGCTCCTTATACTCCTCATCCAAGAACACTGTGAACTAAAATAACTACGGACGTTAGCAAATCAGTGTTAGTGTCACCGCGCACCCAGGTCGGCTGCTGAGAACTCGCTGTGGGGAAGTTTTCACTCCTCCTGACACGCTGCCTCTTACATCTCCTGACACCTCTTGATTTGCTGAAGATCTTTGATAGTCACCAAGGAAACACAGAGGTAACAATGCCACAAATAAGAGGGTTTTCAGCCAATTTGAGGGTGTCAGAGAGGACCTTAGAAAAGGAAAGTAGGGTGCAGGGGGCTGCTCCCACACCCTGCGGGCAGGGGAGTGTGGGTATTCCACAGTGCTAGGGATGAGTTCTTGATTTACAACTAATGCTCAAAGGAATCTGAAGCCTTTTGTGGGTCCTTTGTAGCTTTTGTTTCAGGTTTTCAAATCAGGTGACACTTAAGCAATGACTTACAGAAATATAAATAGATACACACACATATACCTATGTACATATACACATATATACATGTATATACACACACATACAGTGGCTCTTTATCTTTATTTGAAATTCCATTGAAGAAAACAAGGATTCTCTCTATCTGTCTCCATCCCCGTGTGTGTGTGATAATAAAGTGAAATGGAATGTTATAGAGTTTATCAGTCTTGTCATTCAGTAAGGTGTATTTCTGAATGTGTCATACACTAGGCTCTGTACCTGTCGTGGTCAGAGGTTCATTCAGCCCTGGACACTCCCCGGAAGGAGCTGAAGGCTCTGTTGGCATAGGCTCAACTGCACTGGGCAGGTGGGGAGCCTGGTAGGTCAGTTTGCTTTCTCGGGAGAGAGACATGCAAGAGTCAAGCTTGTGGAGGGAGCTGTGAGGAAACTTCCTTAGGCTCCAGCTATGGGAAGGCTCGATGCCATTTTAAGGGTGTTAGACTTTAGTGGGTCAGTATCCGGAAGCCACTGGAAGATGGTAGCAAGAATATGCATGATTTGTGTTTCAGCTCAGTTTTGTAAAGAGATGAGGTGAATAAAGAGATGAGGTAAAAGGCAGTGAAGGCTTCTGGGAAACAACAGAAAAAATGATGTGACCTTGTACTTGCTCTGTGTGGTACTCACTGCATGATACATCTGGTGTTGGTTAGCTTGTTTGTTTGTGGGTGGTTGTTTCTGTTGTTTTCTGGCTTTATGTTTTGTTTTGTTTTTTGTTTGACGAACTTTGCAGAGGACAACAAAGCAGAACAGAAACTTAAGTCTGAGCCAACTTTACTCCTCAGCACTGTTGTATTCTTGAGCAAGGAACTTAACCACTCTGTTTTAACTCTGGGACAACAGTAGGATCTAGACTTGTGCTTAGAATAAGTGGTTAAAAATGTCTCATTCATACACAGAGCCCTTAAAATTGCCCGGTGTGCAGCACATGCTAGGTGCTTTTTGTTTATTTTTCACATCTTCCTCATCCACCTGACCTCTATGAATGTGCTCTTAAAACTGTCTGGAGCAACATGCTTTTAGACTGCCATAACTATAAACTTTATTGGCAGAATTTTAAAGACTTTCACACTTCCTTTTCTTAAGTCCTCTTGAACCAAACAAACACTTGCCCCTGATATAAAATGTAAACATCCCATTATAAGGTTTTAGTTTGGAGCCTGTTGAACAGTCTTACTCTATAATGTGACATGGTTTATCATCCAAATAAGCAGATTCTACCATGACAGGATATAGTGTGAACTGCATTTGAATACAAACACAGAGATACCTCCAAATATCTCCCATACGAAATTTTACTTTTCTTACTGCTTCCCTCAAAATGAAATGACTGGGCCAGGCCCTGAAACTGTAGCAATAATGTACCAATTACTTTTCTCACTTGTTCTTGACCAAAATGCTTAGTAAGAACACCTTGAGATAAGAAAGCATTTGTTTCCTGAGTATGGTTCATTTTATGGGCAGGGTATGTAATGTGGACCAGTTAACAGTACAGTGGGCAGGGAGCATAGAAAAGCAGATGCTGGGACAGAGATGAGAAAACGCCACGCCCAGTGGTGCTTCTTCCAACAGGCACCACCTCTTTCATTTCACCACTCACTTCCCACCAGCACCGCCACACTAGGACCCTGTGAAGATGTGAATCCATTCATTAGTTCAGAGTGATCATAGTCTGATTGTCACTGGAAGCAGTCACACTCAAGGTCACTTAGTCTAACATTGACAACTATGGGCAAACAGATAAACCATCACAAATAACTCTGTTTTGACTATAAGAAACACAAATTATTCTATACACATATCATATGTAATTCTATTTTATTATATAAATAACCATAGATGTAGCACTCAGGACAAAAATTTAATTTCTGTCTCCTCGTGTAGAATGAGTATTGTATTTCTTCAGTGTCCGGGTTCTTTGGACAGGAACTGGATGGATCCATTCAATTATAAGAAGAGTCTGTAGGATTTGGGAAGGAAAACTAGGTAAAAGAAATGATAATTTGGGGGGCTGGAGAGATGGTTCAGTGGTTAAAGCCTAGGCTGCTCTTCCACAGGACCAACGTTCAATTCCCAGCACCCATGTGGCAGCTCACAAGTGTCAATAACTCCCCATTCCAGGGGATCTGACACCTTCTCACAGATGTGCATGCAGGCAAAACACTAATGCACATAAATTAAAAATAAACGAATTACCTTTTTAAAAAAAGGTATGGTAATTTTATGTGGGACATTTGTTTTTAACTTTTTCCTTCTGACAAGCTGGGCAAGCAGTCCTTGATCATGGATACATACACCTGTTCCTGCACAATCTAAATGAGTAAAGCTTTCTCTTGTACCAAAGGCTTTTATTCTGCTTAAATGTGAACTGTTGGTTGATGGAAAGGCTCCTTGTATTGGATCCATCACAATTACCAAACTTCATGTCTCCATCCCTCTAAAATGCAGCATCATGGAACCATAAAAGCCAATTCATGAAGTTACAGGAGATTACAAACCCTGTGTTTCCTTTCCTCGGTCCCTGGTACTCTCAAAAGAACAGTCATAAATTATTTAAATTATATCCTCCAGCCTTTACCCTTGGCTCAGGGCAAACCAATTTTGATTAGTTCATAAATTAGACCAGTGCTGTTATTTTTCTGAAGAAGAGAATTTACTGAAGATGCTTTGGCAGTATTGTGACCGTGGGCTTAGAGTAATGCATGGCAGAGTCAAGGAGGATTAAGCCTGTGGTCTGGTCCCTGCCCTGCTGTGGACAGCTATACAAACATCCACACAAGTTAACTGATAGCCTTTTCAGCCCTCCTCTCTGGGAGCTGTTGTGAGAACTGAAGGAATAAAGGTTTGTGAGAGCAATTTGAAAGATACAAAGCACTAAAAATAACTAATTTTCATTACTAAACATCCTAAAGACACTGTAGTTGGACAAACGGAATGAATGCTGATGAATGATCTTTGGTTGGCATTCCAGGGCACCAGGGAAACTCTCAGCCGCCACTGCACCACCCTTGGAGATGCTCTTCGGAAGGAGAACGATTTTGCTCTTATAATTGATGGGAAGACCCTCAAATATGCCTTAACCTTTGGAGTCCGGCAGTATTTCCTGGACTTAGCTCTGTCCTGCAAAGCTGTCATTTGCTGCAGGTAAGTTCTCTCCAGCCGTTGTCAGATTTAAACAGAACTCTATCTTAATGTTATTATGTATATGTGTTGCGGGAAATATTCAGAACCTGCTCGCTTCCGTGCTTGTGCTGGCAACTCTCTGCCATGGCTGCCTGGCCATCCATGCACTGGCGGGCAATGGCCGACCTGTTTTTATCTCATGGAAACTCTGACTCAGAACTCCACAATCTCTCCACCCAGCCTGCTAGGTTCCCACTGACGAGTCGTTATCATGCCAACCTCATGCTTCAAATCCCCCACGGCCTTTGTGGAGCACCTCAGGCAAACTCACACTTTGCCACTCTACCTTTCTCTCTTGAACCAGGTCAAATCATCTCGTGAAGGAAAACACCACACAAACTTAGCTCAGAAACAATGGTAACTCAATCTCTGGGCGCAACAACTAAAACCGTATCATGTAAGCCCTAATAAATCTGATTCCTTTGGTGGCGAATCCTGACAGATCCGCCATGATACCGGGGAAACTCTTAACAGCTACATCTTGCCCTATGCTATCCAGTTCCAAAAAGACCTAACTCTTTCCTGCTTCCTCTCTTCTTCCATCCAACCCGGAAGTCCCTCCTACTCGCCCAGTGATTGGCTTCTTTATTCATTAGGGGATTGGTTCACAAGAACAACACCAGGCCCATCCACAATGTATATGTGTGAGGATGAGTATGTGCACGTGTGCAGGAACCAAGGCGGCTACAAATGCTGGATCCCCCTGAAGCTGGAATTCCAGGCACCTGGGTGCTAGAAACAGATAACTTGGGTCTCTAGAGGGAACAGAACAATCCCTCTTGACTACTGAGCTCTCTCTCCAGCCTTACCATAAATCCTTAATTTTTAAATATTCCACAAAGGTTTTTTTTTTTTTTAATCAATGAATTACAAATGTTGGGTCACTTCATTCGCTCAAGTCCCAAAGTTCACAAAGCTGAAATGGATTTGTTAGCAGAGTTCTGAAAGTGAGGAGTCCTAACTATCACTACTGAATACTATTCATAATTCAAAAGTGTCAGTTCTTTGCTGCTTATCTGTATTTAAAATCAGTCAGTGACAACCAGATAGATGGCACATGTCAATAATCCCAGCTCCTTCTGAGGCTAATGGCAAAGGATACTAAGCTTAGGGTCTTCTTGGGCAAGCTAGGGATACTCTATACCAAAAAAATTAAACAAATGCACTTTCAAGAGGGCTATAAGTGTAGTTCAGTGGGTTTTGTCTAACATCTGCGACACTCTGGATTCAAACACCAATACTAAAAAAAAGAAATTACTAGAGGCTGTAGCTCAGTGGTAGAGTGAGCTCTAAGCCTTCTCTCTGACCTTCAGCACAAAGGGGAGGGGGGAAAAACGATTATTTATCTGCATTTCCATCTTGGTTCATTTATGGAAAGAACCCTGTTGTCTCTATTCAGATCGCTGACCCTGCTGCTAGAGTTTATTCTGTAGTGATAGCATGGGGGGAGGTACAGACAGAGTCATTTTCCAAATAGCTGAATATTTTTCCGATTGTTTATTTACTCTAAGACTCTTGCCTATTAATTTACTATATTGCTCATGTCCTAAATTAAAATCTGTTTTTGAGTTACCATAGCTCTAGCCTATCTGGCTGTCTGGTCAGGGCATATTCCCCATCACTTTGTCTAAATTGTTAAAACTCTGCCCTCGTAAACTTTCAAGTACTTAATAGCATTAGCCAGGCTCCTCTCTTGAGGTGTCTGTCCTCAGCTAAGGATTCCCCTGTTGTCCCTGTACTGAATCATACCAGCTGGTTCACAGTGAATTCAGTCCTGATTCAACTCACGTTCCCTCCTCGGGAGACCAGCATGAGTGCGGCTTCTTGATGATCTCTCAGTCCGTGCTCCTGCCATTATCCTCAACACCCTTCTGTTTGCTCTGTTTTTGAAAAGCTCTATTTCCAAATAGAAGAAAGTTATTCCCTTTAAACCATTTTTTGTTGTCTCAGCTTATCCACTTACAATCTATTTCTTGAATGTCAATTGAAATTTACTTCCTGGAGTGTGTTTAAACCACACACCCTGTAAGGATCATGTGTAAGCATCATTTTTATCTATAAAATTTTATTATTCTTGGAGAATTAAGACTTGCCCTTTATTTTCAGGTATCTCATTATAGATATAATTATAGAATCTAGTCTTCTTTGTGGTCTCTATTAATAATATGGCTGAAGACTTTGAGCAATTCGTTATGCAGAGTGTTCATAACAGTCATGTTCTTTTTTATCACAATGATGGAAATTATTTTCTACTCTTGGTTTTGCTTTGGCATCTTCATGCTTTTTAAAATCTGGGGCTACAGGAACGTTTCTTGGTTTCTTGCTAATGTCTTGACAGGGGCTTACTAATGCTCAGCCCTCACATTCTTCCGTCAGGGTAATTTTGTGCTACGTTTAGCCGTTTGGTCTCTTTCACTAATGGGTTCATGAGGATCAACAGGGGATTGCTCAAAAGCTTATGGCTGTTGGCTCCGACTCAGAAACAGACCGCTGACCAAAAAACGGTGACATTTAGATAAAGTAGCCAGTTGGTTTTAGCTAGCATCCGTGATGTCCCTACTGTGTGCTGGGCATAGGTATTGCACTTACCAAGACAAGTATGACTCACTACCTGCTCTCCTTGCTTGTCTCTGTCTGCTCTACTCTAAGCAGAAACACAGTTGGTTTGAAAGATGTGAGAGACCATCGCAGCAGAGCTTAACACAGGGCCTCCCTCAGTTCTTCATAAAGCTCACCCACAGGATTAAACAACAGCAGAGGCACACTAGAAAGCAGTGTCAAGGTAGAAGTATGTTCTGTGTGGTGAAGTTCTCCCTGGAGATCCTTGTCCTGCAGGATTCCCAGTCACATGGATCTTAGAGCTCTTCCAGGCCAGGGACTCTGGGAAGGATTCACCCTGCCATGAACATGGAGCTCGGTGCTGACATGGAGCTTATAAAGCGGTGTGTGGCTGCTTCCTCCCTCCCTCCTCAGCTGCCTCTGCTGTGTGGAAGTTTGAGGGCCTTGGAGGTCCCTGGCCAGATAGTTCTATTCAGGGTTTTGTTGTTGTTTTAATAAAATGTCTTCCTTCAGCTCTTTTTAATTCTAATTACCTTCATACTCTTTTCCCTAAAGGAAGGCTCTGGCCTGGCTCAGAGGCTGCTCTAAACCCATAATTACGTCAGTGCCACAGCTGGATTAATGTGTGTGCACCTTCCTGGCCTAGTGCCTCTTCACATTTGAACTGCTGGCACAGAGCATGTTTTTCTCATTCCTGTACCTCTGAATGTAATGATGGTGTCTCTATCCCAGGTTGGGATGGGGAGTGACCCTATGGATGGTCCTTGGAGGATGGACATCAGGGTAATTCCTCATTTCTCACATTGATAATGATCTCCCAGCCTCAGGAAACTCTCTATTTTATTCCATTAGAAAAGTGATGCTCAGATAAATATCGAATATTATTTCAAAATACTGCACTATACTGTTTCCCAAGTTCCCTCACAATCATACTAAGTCTTTGAGGTTTTTCCCTAAATTGAGACACCTTTCCAATCCACCATTTGTCAGTCCACACCATAAAGAGAATTCAGAATTGGACTCTCCTCTACAGTCCACTGAAGCAGCAGATAATGGGATCAATAATGAGTCTCATCCACTCCATCCTTGGGATCCCATCAGCTCTCTTCCCTGACACTGGCAGCCAGGGCAGAGAGAAAGAGGTTTTAGTGTTTGCCTAATCGCCACGGTTGCAAAGATTCGTTCTTGCTCCCCAGAGCCTCTTGCTGAACTGAAAGAAGCTGCTGTTCTCTGTCAGAAGTCATTACATCTCCCCTCTGTCTTCTGAGGGGACCATTCAGAGACAGAGCTAATCTCTCCAACTCAAAATTATTCAGGGCATTTGAGTCCTGGTTTTGGTTTACAGAGTTTAGGCTACATGTTATATGTCAAGAAGTTTTATACATATGTGTGTGTGTGTGTGTGTGTGTGTGTGTGTGTGTATGTGTGTGCATAGATCTAAAGTCAAAACAGTAGAACCTAGTCTTGTTTCTTATCAGCCTACCAAGCACTATGTTTACAGAAGTCATGCAGCTTTCCTGTTTACTGTTTGACAGGAGGTGACCTCCATCTCTCAGGTCACCTGATAAGAAGCAGCATGCATCCATGTCTAAGAATGTCTTGCTCTCTGCATATCAGCATAAACATCTCTTCTGGTACTCATTCACTTCCATTTACTTGCCCAAGTCCACGGCTTCTTACTTGGGATGGCCACAGACACATTGGTTGTTTGGGTAGTGGCTTAATTGGCTAGCTGGGAACTCACTATGGCCCCAAGGCTAGCTTTGAATTTCTAGTCCTCTTTCCTCTTTCCTCTTCCTCCTCTTCTTCCTCCTCCTCCTTTTCTTCCTCCTCCTCCTCCTAAATACTAGAGTTAGAGACATGTTCCTACACACCCTCTTGGTTACCTTTAAAGAACCAAAGAAAGTTCTGCTTTGCCTCCCCCAGAGGAAACGCACATGGCTCAGTGCACAGTGGAGTAGACCATTGTCAGAGTTTTCACAGGTGACCTGCAACTCCCTAAGGAAAACAAGCTCTGCTCTGGACTTGTGGAAATTTGTGCAAACCGCTAAAATCAAGAGCTCTCCTGAGGTTCTAGATCAATAATTTCTGACTCGTTTGCCAACGCTTTTGCGCTAGGCCTTCCCGTGTGTGTCTATTAGCATAATACTGCTTTGTCTGGTGGTTTGGGCAGCTTCTGTTCTAACTGCCCCTCCGGCACCTTAGACACTGAATTGAACCATTCCATCTACAAAATGGTGAGACCGGAAGGTAGCAATGTAGACTCCTCCGGGGTGCCGATGCCTGAAGCAGGTGGGACACAGCTACTGAGGTATGAAAGGGGAAGGAGCACCTAGAGTGCTCGTCCCAGCCTGGGAGCACCTGGTCGGATCTGCCTGTTACCCTTGGAGGTTTTGTATGAACTCTGCTTCTGTTGGCTGCCCTGCACTAGGCATTGCCTCTCTGCTGCTTAGATCCTGGTCTGAGGACAGACATGTGGCCTTCCTTCCTCTGACCCATCCCTCCAGAAGAGCAGGAGGGTCACAGTGAAGCATCGATCGATCGATCGATTGCTGTGTGAAATAGCACGTGGTTTCTCAAGTCCTCGTCAGTTTGTATAACCCAGCTTTTCAGAGAATCTTACATTTTGGGTTTTTTTTTCCCCCTGTAGTTGTCAGTTGAGTTTAAACATATTTTGAAACTTACGTTCTGTGACAGTTGGTTGAAAATTGGCTTTGAGCCTCCAGCTTTTAGACTGTCTAGTAATCACCATCCTGCTACATAATTTATGTACTCATGTCTTCTAAAAAGCAGAGGTTAAACTGAAGCAAGCATTTTTCTCCAGTTGCAACATCTCTAATCAAAGTTTAACCCCCTTTTAGGCTATTTTCTCCATAGAAGATTTTTTAAAAAGGAAAAAAAAGGGGGGGGGGGGACTTGATTTCATCGAGTGTTGTCACTTAGAGTGACATTTTCAGGCAAAACCGTTTGCCTTCCTCTGCCTGATGGTGTCTTTAAAGAAGAGACCTAAAGAGACACTGTGTCTTTTCTATTGCAGTATGAGTGTGCTAAGGAAAAGGAGGTCAGGGCAGACCTACTTCCCAAGTCTTTGGGGGATTGTCTTTAGCTCAAGGACTCCTCTGAATAAACGGTCTACTTAAGAGGTAGCGACAAGGCCCAAACGAAGCCAATAAATACTCAACAGACATTCCTTCAAAGAAAAAGAAGTTGTGCACACCACTGGGCGCCAAGCAGATGTTTGGCTTCAGGAGACTTACAAACTGTTAATGAATGTCGACCCTATTTTTACTTCCAAGAAAATCTGAATAAATATTGGAAATGTGGAGAGACTGCTTCTTTCATAGACGCCTGACTGAAGGACAGGTCGAGTAATTTTTATAGCTTTATAAGATGCCCACATTTTGCTTTAATGTCATCCTCAGCTCAGGTCCTGTTCCTCTTGTTTCCTAGTCCACTTCTACTAAAAGATGTTAAAGGAACTCTGGGACTCATTGTATGTGGCAACCCCTTCTGATGAGCTCCACCCGAAAAGTCCAGATTTGAGTGGCACGCCTAAGAGTATACAAGACACCTCAGAGCTCCCACATGTGACTTGCTGTAACTCCTTATGGCACCATTTCAGGTGTGACTCTAGAAAATCCACCTGAGCACCGCGGACGCACATTACACACTACAGTCACAGCTTCTTATGTAGGCGGTCTCCAAAGCCTATGTGAATGCTCATCACATTCTTTTTTTTCCCTCCACCCAGTACCACCAGATGGTGTTCCCCTCTCCCGCCGAGACCCCGTTCCCTTCCAGCTCCCCCCCCTCCCTCCTTCCCTCCCTCTCTCCCTCCCCACTTGTGGTTGCTTTCTTCTCCCTCCCAAGTGGGACTGAGGCATCCTCACTTCAGCTTTGTTGACCTTTTTGAGTTCTGTGGACTGTATCTTGAGTATTCTGTCCTTTTTATTTTTGGCTGATATCCACTTATTAGTGAGTACATACTATGCATGTCCTTTTGGGTCTGAGTTACCTCACCCAGCATGATATTTTCTAGTTCTATCCATTTGCCTGCAAAACGCAGGATGATCTCATTCTTAATATTGAGTAGAATTCCATTGTGTAAATGTACCACATTTTCTGTATCTATTCTTCTGTCGTGGGACATCTAGGTTGTTTCCAGCTTCTGGATATCACAAATTAGGCTGCTATGGACATAGTGGAACATGTGCCCCTGTGGCATGGTGGGGCATCTTTTGGGTTTATTCTCAAGTGTGGAATAGCTGGGTCTTCAGGTAGATCTATTTCCAATTTTCCGAGGAACCTTCAGATTGATTTCCAGAGTGCTTGTACCAGTTGGCAATCCCACCAGCAATGGAGGAGTGTTCCTCTTTCTCCATATCCTCACCAACATACGCTGTCGCCTGAGGTTTTGATCTTAGCCATTCTGACTGGAATGAGGTAGAATCTCAGGGTTCATCACATTCTTATAAAATCTACATGTCTCACTCTGCCATGGCCAGTGTCCAAGGAGCTCTTCCTGCCACTGTCAGCTACTGAGAGTTGCTTTCTTGATAAGTCCTGTCCTCTCTTCCTCCGTTTATCCTTTCTGTTTTATATTTTCCTGACCTGCAGTGCAGAGATGTGTCTCAGACAAGAACGTTAGGATTCCTGAGAAGACTTTGCCTTTCATCAATTTTAAATGCGGAACTTTGCAGCTTTCCAGAAACCCGTTGTAGCCTTCCACCGAATAGCAATTGCCTACTACACTACCTCCAGTTTTCTCAGTTCTGATTCACTAAGGATACAATATATGCAGTGTTGGATGTGACTATGATCTCTCAATGGGTGGGCCCTAGTGTGTAAAAAATGGGAAGGCAAAATTCAGAGTAAACCCCATGACAGATTCTGGCGAGTATCTTCATTTTAACAAATGGGTTACTTAAAGACAGTTAAAGAAAGGCTAGTGCTGAGCTCCAAGTGTGAAAAAAAAAAAAAACAATATATCAAAAAATAGCCAAGACTTTCTGGTGGCTACAAGGCGTGGAGCAGAGAGAAAGGAAAAAGCATCCTACAGGAAGGAAGGTTTTGAAAAACAGATGCATTCAAGGGGCTCAGAGCAGCAAGGAAAGCTATAAGACCATCTGTAGACTGAGGTACAAGAGAGGAAGAGTGGGTACCAGCTGATAGTCTGCAAGAGGAAGGATGTGTTTTAGAAAGCAATCAACGAAAGACATTCTCTGCACTTGAGACTGAACAAGGGGGTCATGCATGCAAGACAAACACCCTACCACCAAGCTACCACGCTGACCATCAACTATGCTAAAGTACGTTCTTGCTCTAAACATTGGAATGAAACGTCCTACTAGGAGCAGTTTTTGGTAACATGTATTTGCCAGTTTCGGTTTGCTGTGATGCTGTGTTACTGTGTGCACACTTTGGTACTCAGATACTCACTGCCAGTATGAACAGTCCCCACTGAAAACGCCGTCCCAACCACTTAAATGGAAGGCATGGTGGCTTATCTGTATGAAGGTGTACACTCTACAAGAGCGACTGTGGATCTAAAATGTGCCTCAGAAAGGAAGGCTTTCTTGAAGTTACTTTTCCATTTTTTTTCTTCTTCCCCCTGGGAAGATCTATCTGTGTGTTATTTCTTTAGCCTTGGCCCCTACATTGTAAAGTCTCTTTGGTGCCTTTGACTGCACAGAATATAGCAGATGTTGGTTTTGGAGGCTAGGAAGGTCCTCACTCATCGGTCATTTGAATAGCACAGTTTTCTTACCCAGAGGTGGTTGAATGTTTCATTATGCTCCATCCGCTAAATATCCTTAGGATTTTCTACATAAGCTTCTGTTTTCATTCCAGTAATAAATCCACCACAAGCGTCCAGCACCGTTCCAGTACGCATATGATTTTGGGATATGTAACATACATTTTGCTACATATTAATATCTTCTCAACTTGAATGCTTATAAATGGACCTAACAAATTTTAATTAAAAGCGGAACCAGTAAGATTGAGTTGGGTTTTTTCCTCTCTTTTTGCAAGCTTGTTATTAGTCAACCAAATACAGCCCAGTGGAGAATAGACTGATACTCACAGGAGAGACTTTAGGAAGTTAGTAAGAAAGGAACATGCAGCACATCTTGGCTGACTGCTAAAGAGCAGCCATGGATGAGCCTCAAGCTTAATAATTAACAAAACTTGATTACTACATGTATAAAACACTTGATGGTAATTAATAGAGTTACCCTAGTTAGCTTTAAATCGTCTTGATACAGCTCAGAATCACCTAAGAAGGGAGTTTCAGTTGAAGGATTGCCCAGATCTGGTTGTCCTGTGGCCATTGTCTGATGGAGATTTCCTTGATTATTAATGATGCAGGAGAGCCCAGCCAACTGTGGGTGTCACCATTCCTAGGTAGGCCTCCTGGACTTATAGGAAAGCTAAGTATGAAGGGTGAATGAGTCAAACCTGCGAGTCAGGAAGCAGCATTCCTTCGTTTCTGCTTCAAGCTCCAACTTAAGGTGCTGCCCTGACTTCCTTCAGTGATAGGAGCAGAAATAAAACCTTTCCTCCTCTCCTAAGTTGCTCTTGGTCAGAGTGTTTTATCACAGCAACAGACCCGGAAATACAGCAACTGTGTCCTTCCACGTTTCTCCTGTTTTTTATCTTTATGGGTGGCCAAAAGGAATACATTAATTCATTATACTAAATTGTGCTTTAGGGTGATAACCTCCCCCCAAATCCCACCTACACATTTTAAAATATACCAGTAAAATAATATTCTCGCCTTTAACATTATATGTCTTTTGGCTATCCATAAAAAGTCTTCACATAATTATTTATGCCTGTGTAGATACATGTACATATAATCATTACCCATGTTGTATTCAGAAAGGCAATCATTTCCATTCAATGAGTGCAAAACAAAACTTGTATAAGATAGACCACCTGGGCCTGGAAAGATAGCTTAGTGGTGAAGAGCAATGGATGCTCTTCCAGAGGACCCAAGTTTGATTCTCAGCACCCACGTGGTAGCTCCCAAAAGTCTATAGCACCAACTCCAGATGATCCAATACCCTGTTGTAACTTTGGCTGGCACCAGATACATGTGCAGGCAAAACACTCAAACACATAAAAATAAATTTAAAAAAAAAAAGACCACCTATATATTTCTTAGCTTGAATGACAAAACATTCCAGTGCTCTCTGATCTAATGTTCACGGGGCACTGCAAGTTACTCTGTAACAAATGAGAACAATAATGAATAACATGTGCCGAAACTGCAGCCAGGAGCTATCTGAGAAGTACAAGGCACTCAGCTCACTCCTCGGTTACATCACAAGGGACCACCCTCTTGTTTGTGGTGCACAGGAAGAAAAACAGACCTCCACAGCACATGCTACATTCATAATCTTTTTTCAATAGAGTCTCTCACTGCTTCCAGAAAAGAAAACGCAACTGTGGAAGACAGTAGTGGATCATTCCAGTCTTGTTGAAAGCCTACAAGTGGGATAAACTGTACACAAATATGGACATATATACACATGTAGACCTATCTAGGAGAAGAAAATAGTGCTGTTGTGATGCTCCCAGATTATACAGCTGATCACTGTTGGTACTTAGAAAGCTGAAGACTTATAACTTCCCAGCCATAGACACACAGTTCGTGATAAGTACTAGGAAGAATTAGCTAGCTTCATAGTGTGGTTGCTCCAGGCCAATGATTCCAACCTGAGGGTCACCACCCCTTTGGAGGGTCAACCAACCCTTTCGGGGGTTGCATATTAGATATCCCGCATATCATATCTTTCCATCATAATTCCTAACTGTAGCAAAATAACGGTTTATGAGGTAGCAATGAAAATAAGTTTTATGGTTGCGGGTCACCACAGCATAAGCAAACTGTATTAAAGTATCGCAGTATTAGGAAGGTTGAGAACCACTGCTCTAGGCGATTATAGATATCATACAACTCCAAAAGCATATGCAGAAGTCAAGAAAGCAAACTCTGATGGGGGGGCGGGGGGGATTGAAGAGCTGAAAACTCATCAAACTCATCGGGAGAAGACCCATCCTCTGGCAAATTTGGATGTAGAAAGAAACCCACCTTATTTCTTTCCCTTATCTGAAATAAACTCTCCTGTGCTTGTCAAAGAGGCCATCTTCCATCATCTGGAAATACTAAGTACAGGCAAGACTGGCCAGAGGCCAGAGGTCAGACCCATCAGTCCTAGCTTCTTTTCCTACTGCTTTGGTAAAATATTCTAACAGAAACAGCTTAAGGGAGAAGGGGTTTAGCTCGCTCGCAGTTCCAGGTTGCCATGTATCCCGTCAAGGAATTCGCAGCAGCAGAAGCCTCAGAGTCACATTACATTCACTTTGCTATACACCTCCGTTCCCCAACCCCATGGAGCGAGCAACAACTTTTTAAGTCGACTTGAAAACAGCACCCCTTTGAGAGTTCCTGTCCAAAATGCATGAGTTCACCAGGATTCAGAACTTGGGGTTCTAAAGTTTGAACATGTGCTTATAGATAATGAGCTACTTTGGGAATAATCCCCAAGTCTAAACGTAAATTTCATTTGTATTTCATAAAAATTATTTCATATTTCATGTATAAGATTTTCCATAAACCTGACACACATAAGCCAAATATTTGTCACATGAGATTAGGTGTTGAATTTTCAACATCATCTTAGCACTTAGAAAGTTGCAGGTTGAGGGCTTCTGGATTTTGGGTTTGAGGGATAAGAATATTCAAGGACTCAGTAAATAAAGCATTTGCTATGTATGTATGAGATTTGAGTTCAGATTCTCAGCATCCACATAAAGCTGGAAGCAGTAGTATGTGAGTCTGTGTGTGTCTGTGTGTGTAATCTTAACACTCTTGAAGTGAGATGGGAGGCAGAGGCAGGGAAATCCTTGGTAGCTTGCTGCCAGCTAACTTGGCATACCCAGCAGTGAGCAACAAAAGCAAAATGAAATCCCATCTCAAACAAGGCGGCAAACTTGCACACATATGCATATACACGCAAACACACACACACACACACACACACACACACACACACACTTAGCTGACTTTAGTTTCACTAAGCAGAATTCCCCCCTGAAGCACACCCTTCTCTCTCAGAGCAGCCCCCAGCTGTCCCCAGGCCCCTCTGCCAAAGCCTGGATGTGATGTGGTATGCACATGCTCTTGTGCGTCTATGAGTTGACCTGGTGTCTTCCAAGTCGTATTTATTCTGTAATATATTTATTGTGGTTGTATATCTCAAAGTAATTGCCCTTAATTAAATACTTCCCAGATCACTGAGGCAATCTGATAAAAGTTATTGTTAAGAATACTGGATATGATAGTCTGCAAAGAATGTGAGTTGCTTGACAATTTTGCCTTTGAATATAGAGAAGCCGGTAAAATAGTCATCAATTGAGGTGGAAAAACTATATTCTCAGCTTCATGTTAGAAAACAAGAAAGTGTGTGCATCCTGAGTGAGATTTTTTGCAACAACAGAAAATCCAGGGTTTTAGCCAGCAGGTTTCCCAGCAAAAGAAGGTTCTAGATGTAGCTCACAAGTCTATACATCCATATTATGAGTGAAACATGTGAATAAGTGTTTTACATTCTGCAACTCCAACACCGTTGTTTAGCTGCCAGCTGCTCTTCCAGTCTGCAGAAGCAGTGGCTCTCTCTTCCCTTGAACGGCCTTCTAAGCCTGGGCTTCCTTGCTAGTCATCGTTGATTGCTTAAACATTTTTCGTGCTTAGGGTATTCCTACCCTTTTCTCTTAACATCTGAGCCGTCTCCATTGGGGGTCGGTGCGGATCCTTACCTAATTACGATTTGGAGGCTCTATTGCTTTCTATTGCTCATTGCTATGACAGAACGCCTGACATGAACAGTTGAAGGAAAGAAGGCTTTCGGTTCATAGTCTGAGGGTAGAGTTTACAGTGGTAAGGGAGCCATGGCAACAGGAGCGTGAGGTGGCTGGTAACATCGTCTGCCTTCAGGAAGCAGTGAAAGATGCCCTGCTG
>JADRCD010199481.1:4214-19336 GCA_019843815.1 Montemys delectorum | reverse complement strand
GGGGGGGGTCTTTAAATTCTTGGAGTTCTGTGCAGTGCTTCGTGTTCAAATGTTGCTCAGTTAATTTCTCTGTGAGTTCATGAGTCTAGAAACTCTTTTGGGGCTCATCCGTCAAGAGCACTTGCTGCACTTTCAGAGGACTCAGACTTGGTTCTCAGTGCCCACTGGCAGGCTCACCACTGTCTCTCACTCCAGGGGAAGGTGGTCCAATGTTCTTCTCTGGTCTCTTCAGTCTGCATACACATAGAGCACATACATATGGATATACAAAATACTCAATATACATACATTAAGAAAAAAAAAAACCCTTCTAAGGACTACTGACATCTACACTTTGGATTTCTGCCTGCTGAAGCATATGGGTATAGACATATCTGGGTAGTGCGGCCTGGAGGAGAAAGTTGTATACCTGGGCTATCCAGCCAGTTCAGATGGAGTCTGGTTTTACTTAGAACCATGCAAATGGTTCCCTGGTTCCTTTGTGGAAGACTTGCTGCCAGAGCTGGGCCACAGCACGGAGGATGAGAATCTTTCCTGTCCTTACATTTTAAAGCTTCACACTCTTTTGGGTTGTTTGTTTCGAGTCAGGGTTTCTCTGTGTAGCCCTGGCTGTCCTGGAACTCACTCTGCAGACCAGGCTGGCCTCGAACTCAGAGATCCATCTGCTTCTGCCTCCCAGTGCTTGAATTAAAGGCATGTGCCACCGTTGCCTAGTGCCTTTTTTTTTTTTCTTTCTCAGCAAGGCAAGATCTGGTTATGTATGTTGTTAGGAAGCCTTCTCGTAGAAACAGACAGGAATTGAAGCAAGAAGGGGAAGAAGAGGCATGCATCCAACCCTTTCCTATGATAGCACATAGAAACCCCTTTTCCTGGTGTCCAGGCCTCCCTTACTCAGTATGCTGGAAACTGTCACTAATTTTGTTTGACAATGGCAGAAAGTATGCCCTGTCTCAGATGCCAGGTGGTTATTTCCAGTACTGTAAACATTCCATGAATGGTTTGTAGTATCTGTTCAGCTTGAGAAGAGAAAAGAAAGTAGATTGGAGTTCATTATGGAAAGCCATAAGTACCAAGGTCAGTTGAAGGCGTAGGAGCTGGAGCATAAGCAGTTTCAGCAGTCTGTGTTCTGCCATATGGCATTAGTGATGTGAGGAATGAGGTACCACCAAGTTGTCCCACTGAAAAATGTGGACAGGACTCCATGTCATCCATACCAGCAACCTTTTGCCTTGGGAAACACAGTAAGTTTCTGTGCTCAGTTTATTACTGAAGTTCGTAACTGGGGCTAAGGATGCCATTATATTCCTGCTGTGTAATGGAGTGGAGAGAACTTCTATGTGTATATATACATTAGGTAACTGGGAAGTTTAATACTCGGTTTGAAAAATTTGGAATACGTCTCTGATACATGAGGGGGAAAATACTTCGTTACGGAGGATACCATGAAACCTTCCGTTTGAGGGTTTACGGTGTGACTAGATGATGACTGAAGAATGACCTTCATGCCCTGTCTCTCTTTACCTTTTGTTCTTAAATTTTCATCAGACAGTGAGTGTTTTAATATTATAGTTTTCATCGTACTCCAGTTACAGTCAATCATACAGCGATTTCTCAAGGGACAATGACAATCATGTTTTACTGTCTGATATCTTCAAAAACAAAATGTTTCAAAATACTTAGGCGTTTTTGAATTAGCAATCTAAAAATATAAGAATATTTAATATAGCGAGAATATATTTTTTATACTTTCTTGTCTGGGAAATAATATTTTAGTAAAAGCCAGAGCATCTACACACTGTTACTCAGTAATTCCCAGTTTCTAGACATTTCTTAAGGAAATAATAGAACTTGAATAGGGTTTTATTTCAGTAAATGATCACTGCCTTATTTTATCAGTAGCAAACAGCTTGGTTCTGCATTCAGAAGTGTCTGTTATGTGATTCATTGTATTTCTCTTTCCAACATTTCTATTTGTTCTTTGTTAAAATCTCCATTTCCTTGGAGGATTATGGGCAAACATGTATTTTGGGATAGCCATAGGAGAGGAAAATGAAGCCAGTTAGGATAAGAACGTTTACACAGGAATATCTTTCCCCATATGAGAAACTAGGATATTAAGAAGTGAACTTTGACAATGGTGACAACAGCTATATGAATATTATATAGAAACGTAAAACGTTACAGTGGTGCCTGGTGGCTCATGCCTCTGGTCTAAGCATGTGAAGGCTGAGGCAGGAGATCGGCCGCAAGTTTAACACCAGCCTAGGCTAGAGAGTGAGATCTTTTCTCCAGGAAAAAAAAAGCATAGTAGTCATACCTGGGCTATTGTATCTAAAGTTTTCCCTTTATGGTTTTCTCTATGGCTCAAAAATATTTTTTTACTTTTCTTTTTTTAAGAAGATTTATTTATATATGTGAGTACACTGTAACTCCCTTCAGACACCAGAAGAGGGCATTGGATCCTATTACAGATGGTTGTGAGCCACCATGTGATTGTTGGGACTTGAACTCAGGACCTCTGGAAGATCAGTCAGTGCTCTTTACTGCTGAGCCATCTCACCAGCCCCTCAAAATATTTTCAATGGGTATATGCTAGTTTTATAATTATGTAAAAAAAAATTGAAGGAGCTGTAGAGTTCTCTAGAGTCACAGAATTTATGGGTAGTCTCTACATAGTAAGGGAATTTGTTGATGACTTATGACTATAAGACTGTAGTCTAGCTCTCAACAATGGTCAGCAGCTGTGACTGGAAGTCCGAGGATCTAGCAGTTGCTCAGTCTCACAAGGCAAGCAGGCAGAGAAGAGAGAGAGTAAATCTTTTTTCTTCTAATGTCTTTATGTAGGTCTCTAGCAGAAGGTGTGGCCTAGATTAAAGGTGTGTGCCATCTTTAATCCCAGGTGACCTTGAATTTAGAGATCTCCCTGTATTAATTTTCTGGAACTCATAGCCACTATGCCTCAAGATCTCCATGCCAAGATCCAGGTCAGAAACTTGTATCTCCCAGCCTCCAGGTTAGGATCACAGGTGAGCCTTCCAATTCTGGATTGTAGTTCATTCCAGATATAGTCAAATTGACAACCAGAAATAGCCTCTACAGGAGCATTCTTAAAAATCTGAGTTATTTAAGAAGTCAGTCATAGAGCAAAGTGGACAGGGGAAATGAACTATACCAGCCCTTCAGTTCTAAGGACCATCTGCCTATTGACCAGAATCCACCAGAAGAATTTAGATCCAATTAGCAAGGGCAGGAAGAGAAAGTGCCTTTGTGAGTTCTCTGTACCTCCATGCACATTTCCCCCTTAAACTAACAGAGCTGGTGATTGAGTTCAAGCTGTCACCCAGGGAAGCTACACTCTACTTTGCTTCTGTGAAAGTGTCATTCCCGTTTTATAACTGGCAATGTATCCAAGCCAGCAGCTGGTCACCATGCCTATTACACAGGATGAGGAGCTGAGCCCAGTTTTCAAAGTGTAGGTCTGCATAAACCTTCATATAAAGGATACGCCACCCAGGATGGTCACACGTGTTTCTGTCTCTGCGTCTGGAATACATTCGTGAACTACGAAGGCAAACACCTGAAGGGCCACTTCATCCTGGCACACTTGGAAAACTCAGCTGACATCAGTCTAGACCTTTAAAATAGGAATCGTAATGATGCGAGTCGGTTCTCTCCTGAAAAGAACACAAGAACATGGTTTGTAAACGTCCATTGAGAAGTATTTATGGCTAGTTGGTGATGTCCACATCTCTCATGTGGTTCTTTTTCAAGCGTATCATGGTTGATCTAACTAGGACTGGAATTGGTTGGCCCCATGCTACCTATTAACAACGTCAAATAGAGAGCCGTGTGCAGGCGGCATATTGAGCTAACAAGCTGTGGTGCCGTTGGCAGGAGCAACACTTCCAGAAGGCAGAGCTGCTAGGGACTGTTCTTTTGACAGATTTGGTGCTCCTGGTCAGCAGGACCCCTGGTGTCTGGGGTAACCAGGCCAGGTAAAGCAGCACACCCTGTCAGAGGCCCATACAGACAATGACTCTCCAATTATGAAGCCTTGCCCTCCTAGTCCTACTGTGTTTTTTTAAATAGTTTTTTTAAAAAGATTTATTTATTATCTACACAGTGTTCTGCATATATATCTGCATGTCAGAAGAAGGCACCAGATCTCATAGATGATTGTGAGCCACCATGTGGTTGCTGGGAATGGAACTCAGGACCTCTGGAAGAGTAGTCAGTGCTCTCAACCTCTGAGTCATCTCTCTAATCCCTACTGTGTTTGTTTGTTTGTTTGTTTTTTTTAACCTTAAAAAGTTGATTAAGTTACTAGAGGATAAACTTTCTGATTTATTTACTTTGGTCCACACAGAGAACTATCCAAGCCTGAGATCATGTTACCAGATTGTCTTGAACTGTTTCATTACTGAGTGCCCAGACCCGAGTTACTCTTTGGGAGGGGGAGGTACATTTGGTCCTGCTTTGGTTTCCGTGGTACCTCATGGATCAAACCCTTCCTGGCTCTCTGTATGAGAAGATTTTTACGAGCTTCGTTTTTTTTTTTTCTGAAGCTTAATCAGCAAAGAAAAGTTGGTGGGCATCCTGTGTTTTGAAAGCCTTAGAAACTGAGCTACACTGTTCTGCAGGGAGTGGAATTTTGATCAAGAGAAGCAGAGTGACGGAGAGATGGAGAGGTGGCTGAGAGGTTAAGAGCCAGTACTGTTCATTTGGAGGACTCAAGTTTGGGTCCCAGCACCTACATCAAACCACTTGTAACACTAGCTCAGCAAAATTAGACATTCTTTTCTAGTCTGCACTGGTGCTGACGTGCACACACACACACACACACACACACACACACACACACACTCACATAATTACCCCCCTCCCATTTAAATGGAGTAATGATAATATTTGTAGTTGGCAAAATCCACTCTGAGAGTTTTGTGGTCTGGGGGCTGGGAATCATACATTCGAACAGTAGATAGGGGTTTCTGTAAGTAGGGAGGAGAGGAAGGATTCGATATTTTGGAAGCAAAATCAACTGCTATGATTGGCGGGTAAAGAGGACTGGCAGGTTCCTAGATTCCAAGGCAGGCTAACATTATGAAGTGGCTCTCTGTCTTCTTACAATCTAACGGAGGAAAGGCGGGAGCAGTTACTCTCTGCCCCAGCAGTGTGCTGCCTTCTCCATATGCCCAGCTCATCAGTTTCTTCCCATCGGCTTTACGATTCACTCTCTCTCTCTCTCTCTCTCTCTTGATTTATCTTTTCCATCCCTTCTTTTTTTCCTTTGAGTTATAGTCTCATGTAATTCTAGGCTACCCTTGAATTCCTGAAACTCCTCCCCCCACCTTGAAAGGGCTAGTTAGCATCAGAGCTGCCATCGTGCCTAGTGCCTAGCTCTGTATTAGAGTGAGAACGACACAAACTAGTAGAGTCTTGCAGAGCTGTCTCCAATTGTGCAGTTGCACGCTACACCATTTAACCCTTCGTCTAAGAGAAGGAAGCGTGTGTCAGCAGAAACATGGAGAAGTTGCCTTGCCCCCGAGTTTTCATAGTGAACACGAGGAAACTGAATACACACTCAACGGTCTTGCCTCTTAACTTTTGGGCTGATGATGCCCTTCACCTTTCCTGGCCCACATACTCAGGTCAAGATAAAGAATTTCTTTTCACCTACCTGACCATCTCATTGTAATCCCTAAGCCTTCATGCACTCCCATTGCCGATCCACTCTGCTCGCCATGATGTGAACTGGCTAAGTCATGGCTTGGTTGTTGCTCCTGTTCCCTCTTCGGTGTTCACTCAGTCTGTAAAGCCGTGGACCGAATTTTCAGTGTTTTTAGACCTTCCTTGGTTTTGCTCCTGTACTAGAAAGCTGCTCAACAACTACTCACTCAGAATTAATTTCCCACTGTTTTTGGACTTTTCATTTCAGCATCCTTAAATTGTACCTAGGCTTATAAATGGGCACCACCATGCTCAGCTCTGTATTTCTTCTTTACTTTCTTTGTTTGATCCTGGATTTTCTCCTCATTTGTCTAACTTCGTGGGCCACTGTTAAAAAGTAATCCGGTTAGGACTATTTCTTTTGCTTGTTTGTTTGTTTTTGTTTTTTCTAAGGCAGGGTTTCTCTGTGTAGCCCTGGCTGTCCTGGAACTCATTTTGTAGACCAGGCTGGCCTCAAACTCAGAAATCCACCTGCCTGTGCCTCCCAAGTACTGGGATTAAAGGCGTGCACCACTACTGCCTGGCGACTATTTCTTTTGCATTCAACACTCCTCCTTGAATAGTTTCTCGTTCACATGTCACAAATATACAAATTCATAAAGACAAAAACAACCAGACCCAAGCAAGATGAAATTGTGAAGCAGTTTACTAAACTAAATGGGGGAGAACCAGTGGCCAGCCTGATGCTCGGAATGCTTGACTCTTGCTCAAGCAGTGCTTACTAACCAGGATGCAATTTTAAGGACATATTAACATGCCACCTGTCTGTGTGGCCCCTGAGACTATACTGTGATAATGGATTCAGTCCTGTAGAAGTCACTTTAATCGATTCCTGAGATCACAGCTCCCGTGGCCCAGCCACCTCCCATTGGGCCCTGCTTCCCACCAGGGCTGCACTGAGGGTTACATTTATAACACATTGAAAACACACAGGAGAGCAGCCAGCCTCCTGTGAAGAAATTACTTTCTTACACGTGGAGAGTATGTAATAGCTGTTGACTCAGGCTTTGAACTGTTTTATGTAAGTGATAAGTGTCTTAATTGTGATAAAGTTCACACTTATCATTAACAAGCAAAAGTGGCCACATCTGTCAAGTTTCAGGTTAGATATTAGCCATTAAGAACAAATTTCTGTTTATAATCAAGTAAACTAAATTGTTACATTTGGTACTCATTCCTTATAAAGTAACAGCATTTTTACCCAGTGTCACTCAACTGAATGTATTCGTGGCAGCAAATGCATGTTCTATCATTGAAGGAAGTCAGCAGCCTGGCTGGGGGAACTGAAGCAGAATGTGTAGAAGAGTACCAACTACTGACTTGCTCCTCGTGGCTTGCTCAGCCTGCTTTCTTATAGCACTCAGGACCACCAGCCCGGATATGGCACTGGCCACAGTGAGCTGGCCCCTCCCATATCATTTGTCAATCAAGAAAATGTATCACAGGTTTACCCAGACACCAATCTAGTGGGGGCATTTTCTCAACTGACATTCTCTTTTCCAAATGACTTTAGCTTGTAGACATAAAACTAGCCAGCACCAGAAGCCAACCAGCTAGTAGTATTTACATTATTTTATATATCTGGTATTTTAAGTCACTTACTTTTTTTTCCTCCTGAGAATGTCTATCTAACAAACCCCGAGGGTGTTATGCTTTGTTTGTTGTTCGTTTGGTAAAGTTTAAGTGACATAAGACTTGTTTATGGCGGCTGTAACACATAGACTTGAAACTTCCCGGCTTAGCGCAAAGGATGATTAATTTTGCTGATGTGGTGGGGGAAATAAACAACTCTTGAATATCCCTTTGCAGGCGACTGCCTGTGACGTCACTTCCGTTGGTTTGTTTAGAGATGGGCTGATAGAGCACTGCTTCCACAAACGTTTGCCTTCTGCCAGCTTCCTAGCAGTCGGTCGGCCTCCAGGAGGCTGTCAGAGGAAGTCAGAGAACGTGGATGGTGCAGGACACTTCTCCAGACCATGCCTGAAAGCGATGTGCCTTCTGCTCATGCCCTGAACCCCATCGTGTGGTCAAGTCCGATGCAGATGCACAAGGACAGAAAGTGAGACCTTTCATAGGAAGCACCACAAACAATACTTCCCTGTGAAAGGCAGCATGGATTTTGGAGGGGGGGGGGAGACATTTGGCTTCCTTCACTGTGGCAGGAGAGTTACTGTGGCTATTATATTCATATAAAAAAAAGAAAATTATCCTTGGGCGATAGTGTTGGAAATGAGGTCATTAAAAAATGGAACTGAAAAGTATTAAAAACAGAATTGGCTACATTTAGAAATACCGCTTCATAAGCAGAGGTGTTTGAAGTAGAATCGCATTTGGATAATGAAGGAAAGGCTTTGGGTTCTCTGAAATTTTAAAGCAGTTGTTTCCCTGCTCCCTTGCTACCCTCAGTGATGCTTTTTTCAGTAAAGAGCTAAAAAAACTTTTACTGTAATTGCCCAAAAAGTCTGCTAAATGAGATGATCATTTTTTCATAGAACATATATTTGCAACACACCATCTCCTTATAATGACTATAATGTGTATGTATACATATATACATACATATATATACACATATGTATGCATACTTACACACACACACACACACACACACACACACATTCTGTGAAGCTAGTTTACATTCCTGTTAAGAATGACCATGGGGCTGTGAGGTGGTTTAATGGGTAAAAGTGCTTGTTTTCATGCATGACTACTTGAAATCGATCCCTAGAACCCAACTGGTGGAAGAGTCAACTCCTGCAACTTTTCCTCTTTTACACGAGAGTGCATGTGTGTGTTCTTGGTTGCACACCCATGTACTTACACTATATGCTTTCACTGCATTTTACAAGTTCTTCTGAGCCTTATGGCACTTGAACCTCCAATGGTCCTTTGACAACACTAGAATAGGTATTTTAGCTATTTAATTTGCACGAAGAATATGAGAGTCTCCTTTACACATCTAGCCTAAAATAGTGCCAGGGAGTGGCACTATTAGAAGGTGTGGCCTTTTTGGAATAGCTGTGTCACTGTGGGCGTGGGCTTTAAGACCCCCATCTTAGCTGCCTGGAAGCCAGTATTCTGCTCGAAGCCTTCAGATGAAATTGTAGAACTCTCTGCTCTACCTGACTGTGCCTGCCTAGGTGCTCCGACCTTGATGATAACGGACTGACCCTCTGAAGCTGTGAGCCAGCGCTAATTAAATGTTGTCCTTTATAAGTCTTGACTTGGTCATGGTGTCTGTTCATAGCAACAAAACCCTAACTAAGATATAACCATCTGGACTCTGGAAAGGATCATTAGTTTAGGTTTTTCACCTACACAATCTATAAAAATGACCACTGGTCCAAGTGATGTGAGAGTCGCCAAGGTGACCAAAGTAACCCATCAGCCTTGCTGGCTCTTTGCTTTGCTGCTACAGCCATGTCTTATATATCGGCTTTTAAAGATTTATAGATCACAGTGAAAACAACAGGCAGATATTAAGATGCATATATCATCAAACCAGTAGCTCCTAACTACTCCTATGTGAGAACAGAGCTTTACTAATGCACTTCTAGATGAATCTGGAAAAAAAGTATTATTCAAAGATGGCTTTATTTAGTTGTTGACAGATGGCACGTGTGTGTGTGTGTGTGTGTGTGTGCATGTGTGTGTGTGTGTGTGTGTGTGTGTGTGTGTGTGAAGAAAATAAGAAAATAAAGGACAAAAAGAGAGGGAGAGAACTTGGGGTGCTTCATAAACTAGGATAGTCAGGAAAGCCTCCTCAAGCAGGTGATATTTGATTAGAGGCTGGGGAAACAGGGTGGAGTCACAACTGTGATGTCCTAGCAAGTGGATTCCTGTTGGAGGACTGGCAAGATCCGAGTTCCCTCCCATGTGTGGGTGAGCAGCAGGAAGGCCAGCAATTCTGGAGTCTGGAGAGCAAGATGGCCAGTGATGAGGCCTAAGGAATGCTGCTGAGAGTAGAAACAGAGGTGACTGAGCCGTATGCAGCCCTTACCTGGAGAAGAGCTTTGTGTTAAGCCGGGTATATAGGCGAATGCCTGTAATACAGCACTTATAAGGGAGAGTCAGGGGGACTGTCCATTTGAGACTAGGGATTATCTAGTGATAGCATAAGGAAGGGGGAAAGATGGAGTGGAGAAGAAAGGAAGAGAAGGAGGAGGAAAAGGAGGAAGAAAAGGAGGAGGAGAAGGAGGAGGAGGAGGAGGAGGAGGAGGAGGAGGAGGAGGAGGAGGAGGAGGAGGAGGAGGCTGCTCTGAAACATGCACAGATAAATATACCGTGAGTTACAACTAATTGTGATAGGTGCTTTTCTAAAGAATTGAAGCTCAATAGACAGTGCGAGTAATTGCATTTAAAAGTTTATGCTATGGAATAGGATATAAAGGATTGGGGTGTGGGTTCAGGAAAAGCAAAGAGGAGGGAAGGCCATTCTATTATTTATTTTTTTTTATTTTTATTAGATTTTTAAAAATTTACATTTCAAATGATATCTCCTTTCCTGGTTTCCCCTCCAAAAACAAAACAAAACAAAACAAAACAAAACAGCAAAACCCTGTTTCCTCTGCCCTCCCCCTGCTCACCAACCCACTCTCTCCTGCTTCCTGGCCCTGCCATTCCCCTACACTGGGGCATAGAACCTTCATAGGACCAAGGGCCTCCCCTGCCATTGATGACCGACTTGGCCATCCTCTGCTATACATATGCTGCTGGAGCCATGAGTCCCATCATGTGTACTCTTTAGTTGGTGTTTTAGTCCCTGGGAGCTCTGAGGGTACTAGTTAGTTCATATTGTTGTTCGTCCTAAGGGGCTGCAAACCCTTCAGCTCCTTGGGTCCTTTCTCTAGCTTCTTCATTGAGGACCCTGTACTCAGTCCAATGGATGGCTGTGAGCCTCTACTTCTGTATTAGTCAGGCACTGTCAGAGCCCCTCAGGAGACAGCTATATCTGGCTCCTGTCAGCTAGCACTTGCTGGCATCCACAAGGGAAGGCCATTCTTAATAGAGAACAGCACATGACAAGATCGAGTTCTGAGAAGTTTAAGTGTATGTAGTGTAGAGCAAAATGGTTTTTTTTTTTTTTCAGCAACAATAGAACAGAACAGAAAACCATCCTAAGACAATGGACAAGTATAGGAAGCCAGAGTGAGAAGTAAATTGGAACCAAAGTATAAAGTTCAAAGTGAACTTTATAAAGTGTAACTCTTTAAAAAGCACCGTTTCTCTTTTCAATTGAGTTTCTTCATTCCCCAGAAATTGAAGATTCTGATCCAGAATATTAAATTACTGTTTCATCTATCTGTGACACCTTTTAGAAGGGAAAGTGACTAATGACTAAGGGAATGGCTCATCTACTTTCTCCGAGCTTGTAAACAGCATTTACAGGGCTGATTAATTTTTAGTTTTTGAGATAAAAATCACAGTCTTTACATTTTACAAATGTCATTTAATAATTACTTGCTTTTGAAAATGATTAGGAAATGGTTAGGCTTTCCTGCATTCCTGGGTTCCAGAGTTCTAGAATAATGACTTTTAGTGGTCATTTTACACTCCTATCACCTCTTGAGAAACTTCATGTATTTAAAATGGCTGTTATTCTTGCTTAAAATTTGCTAACTTTGTTGTCTTGCATTATTGCTGTACCTTTTAAAAATGCATTATAAATAAATCATACATTTTATTTATACATTTATTATATTTATTTATTTATTGTGTGTAGGGGACAGAGGTGCATGCAGTATCATTCGTATTGAGGGGCAAGGACAACTTGAAGGAGTTATTTCTCCCTTATGGGTCCAGGGATAGAATTTAGGTAGTCAGATTGGGTTGCAAGCAACTGTCTGTACCTGCTGAGACATTTTTATGGCCCTAAATAGTAGGTTGTAAGCATCTTCCGACCGTTTTGCTTTAACCTCAGAACCTCAGACGACAGATTTCATACTGATTCCATTCGTTCTCCTTTTCAAGACTCCATGTTTCTAAATGTCCCAGAAGAGCATGGGACACCTTCTGTTAGATACCTGCCGCCGACTCAGAAGTGCTGCTCACAAATGATTGTGTGGTGATGCTCCCTTGATTAGAATGGGGAGCCAGTGCCATGGGAACTGCAGGCTCTGAGGCTCTGAGGGAGCCTGAGAGGCACCATTGAACCCCGGGGAATGTTCACAGGTGCCATTCTGGCTGTGCTGAAGCATTTCCTTAGGGGCTGGCTGCCCTCACAATTCATTTAGCAGTAACAATGGACAGCTGGGCTGGTAGTACAAACCTTCTAGAAAATACTTGTTCATGTGAATGAAACATTGCTTTCACTCAGATCCTTCAAACATAATTTTATTCACGTATTTTTATTTTTAAGAAGATGAGTGCAGGTGTTTTGTCTGTATACCGTGTGTGTGTGTGTGTGTGTGTGTGTGTGTGTGTGTGTGTGTGTGTGTGAGATGCCTTCAGAGTCCAGAAGAGGTAATCAGATCCTCCAGAACTGGAGTTACAGATGGTTGTGAGCCAAGTGGGTGCTTGGACTGGAACTGGGTCCTCTGAATGAGCAGCCAGTGCTTTTAACTGCTGAGCAATCTGCCCAGCCCCTTCAAGCATAATTTAAAAGAGGAAATAGCAACTTATCTAAAGCAGAGATTTGTGCAGGGCTCTGTTAATGCCCCCTAAGGTAATTATATTACCTGGGTTATCTTATTATTTTCTCACACTTATCTCATTATTGGTAGTCTCCTTTTAATGGACTTCACATAACAAAACTTGCAGATTTTGATGTATTAATAGTGTCAGAGAATATTATTTCGAAAAGAACAGCCGGTGATCGATCTATGGTTGTAGCCCTGCCATCGGTTCTGCAAGTGTTGCATTTGACACACAGAGGCATGAGCACCACACCTGAAGGGTGAGTAAGGAAGGTCTGGGGAAGCTGGGTGAGCCACTGAGCCTGCTTTGGTGACTTCCCCTGGGAGTAGGTTGAACTCTGCCTAAACACTGACTTTGCTCTTTTTGAGCCAGGAGCTCCTCTGCGCCTCTTAATTCCCAAAGCACAACATGCACCTCAGTGGCTCCAAACAATGGCTCATCGTCTCTCCTTCTGTGAGCTTTGCTTTAGGCTGGGCTCAGGGTAGCATTCTCAGATGTAGATTCTAGGAATCTCACTCATCTACTCATGAACAGAAGTCACGGGAAGCCCACCCCAAACTCATTGGATGGGAGATGGATCTTCCTTGAAAGGAAGAACTGTAAATATTCTGTGATCTTACAAAATCTATCACGACCCCATAATGACTTTAATTTTTAATATGTTGTGCCACTTTGTATTATTCCAAAACTTTAAAATGACATAATACTTTAAAATGATAAAACTTAAGACTCCTAGAGAAGCAATATGGCTCAGCAAGTAAACGCACTTCCAGCCACACCTGAATTTGGACTTCCATGATGGAAAGAGAACCAGCTCCCACAAGCTGTCCCCTGACCTTCACAAACATGCTCAAGGAGTGAATGCATGGATGGATGGATGGATGGATGGATGGATGAATGGGTAGATGGATGGATAAACAAACAAACAAATAAACAAACAAACAAATAAATGTAATAAAAATCTTGTATGAGATCATCTTTAGACTCTTGCTCCCTGATGTGTGGCTCCTAATTTTAACTTGCTTTACCATGCCTAAGAAGATAATGCTTTGAAAAGACATAATAAGCATGCAGGTGTTTTGAAGATCTATCAATGGAGGCTTCTGTAACCTAAGGTGTTACTACAATACAAAGAGGTACTAGGATTCACAGTTGAAAAGAGGACTCCGTTGATTCTGAAAAGTGGACGAGAAAGTGATTCAGACATTATCCTCGGTCCACGGGGCATATTAGTTTGTCTTCAAGATGAAGAAAAGCACTGATGTTTTTATGAAACGCACTGTGCTGCGGTCAGTTTTTCTTTAGTGTCATGTCATTTATGTGTGTGGACTCAAGCAACGAGTAGCAGTTGTGTGTAGAGTCTCTATCCCTTGGGGAGTTAATAGTATTAGAACCAGATGCACTCATACAAGAAGCCTGTGAGAGCCATCCGGGAGGAAGAGCATGGCTTTGACTAATGTAGACACGCTGCTACCTCACAAAGCTTTCCCCCCATGAGATCCCTCAGTTTGTAACTTTTCTTCCTGTAGATTACTCAAGTCTTGAATACAGTTTTTTTTTTTTTATAAAGATCTAAAATCTCTGATAAGCAACCATTTTCTAGCATATATTATTGCTCTTAACTTTCCCTCTTTCTGAAATCGAATTCCCTTTGGCATCTCAAAACACTCTTGCAGTATGCTAGGATGGAAATCTTAAAGGACTGTAATGAAATGGGTATTCTCCATTTGAAGGGGTAGGTAAGATTTTAGGGCCTTACTGAAAGAGATTGTTGTTGTTGTTGTGTTGTTGTTGTTGTTTGTTTTTTGTCCTCCTGCCCCGCCTGGAACTGAGGACCACACCCAGGACCTTGCACTTGATAGACCAGTGCTCTACCACTGAGCTAAATCCCTTACCCTGGATGAACTTCTTAACATCTACCCTGAGAACCCTGCAACTGACATAAAGGCAGAGCGAGCTTTTCATAGCTTGTTCTTTTTTACTGCGTCGTTTTGATGCATCCATATCTGCTCAGACTGCATCCTTTACCATGAAGCCCGGGACTTAAAAGATGTTCAGACTAAGCCACAAGCACATTCCAGTTTTCTCAATAGATTTTTAAATTTGAGTTTGTTATCAATTTACTATCAGAGGGCTTTCTAGAAAAAATTTGAAATTCTAACTTCTCTATAGAAATACTGCAACATCAAGGCAGCCTTACGGCTTGAACATGATGGTGTGAAGCTGATTCAGATGGGCTGTGTACAACCCGGTCACCATCACCCACATCCCGCACTTACATAACTTGCTTGGCTGTGATTGGTGTTTGAGTTTGAGCCAATGATACAATAAGGGTTAGCATGATCCAAACACCCCTCTGATGCTTAATAATCAAAGATAATTTAGGAAGTGCTATTAGGGAGGTTAATTTTGCATCAGTGATGAGAGTGGAGACTCCTAGGTAGATGAATTGTATTTCAGAATCCCTTCTGCTTCCTCATTAAGCTCTGAATAGCAGTGTAGATCGCTTGTCTCTGAATCTTATCATAAAAGCCCATCTTGGCAGTGCACACTTGAGCACAGATTGCGCCTGCTGCTTTAACAAATCCTGCCTATCAGATATGTTCACCAAAACATTGAAATCCAGGCCAACCCAACCTGAGATTTTTGACCTCCCTTAATGCCCTTGTAAAGCTATTAAGAGAGAGAGAGAGAGAGAGAGAGAGAGAGAGAGAGAGAGAGAGAGAGAGAGAGAGAGAGAGGCAGAGGCAGAGAGGCAG
>JADRCD010199480.1:5029-19344 GCA_019843815.1 Montemys delectorum | reverse complement strand
ACTAGGCAATCCTGGGCTATACATATGCTGCTAGAGCCATGAGTCACACCATGTGTACTTTTTAGTTGGTGGTTTAGTCCCTGGGAGCTCTAGAGGTACTGGTTAGATCATATTATTGTTCCTCCTATGTGACTGCAAACCCCTTCAGATCCTTGGGTCCTTTCTCTAGCTCCTGCATTGGGAACCCTGTGCTCAATGCAATGGATGGCTGTGAGCCTCCACTTTTGTATTGCGCACTTGCAAAGCCTCTCAGGAGACAGCTACATCAGGCTCCTGTCAGTCAGCACTTGCTAGCATTCACAATAGTGTCTGTGTTTGGTGACTGAATATGGGAAGAATCCCCAGGTAGGGCAGGCTCTGAATTGTCCTTCCTTCAGTCTCTGCTCCACATTTTGTATTCACATTTTGGTCATCCTTCTTGTGGTTTGTGAATTATATCTTGGGTGTTCTGAGCTTCTGAACTAAAATCCACTTATCAATGAGTGCATACCATGTATGTTCTTTTATGATTGGGTTACTTCACTCAGAATGATATCCTCCAGATCAATCCATTTCCCTAAGGATTTCATAAATTCATTGTTTTTAATAGCTGAGTAGTACTCCATTGTGTAATTGTACCACATTTTCTGTATCTGTTTCCTTGTTGAGGGACATCTGGGTTCTTTCCAGCTTCTGGATATTATCAATAAGGCTACTATGAACATAGTAGAGCATGAGTCCTTATTACATATAAGAGCATCTTCTGGGTACTTGCCAGAAGTGGTATTGCTGGCTCCTCCAGTAGTATTATGTGCAATTTTCTGAAGAACCACCAAATTGATTTCCAGAGTGGTTGTACCAGCTTGTAATCCCACCAGCAATGAAGGAGTGTTCCTCATTCTCTACAACCTCTCCAGTATCTGCTGTTTGCTGAGTTTTTGATCCTAGCCATTCTGACTGGTGTGAGGTGGAATCTCAGGGTTGTTTTGATTTCCCTGATGACTAGGGATGCTGAACACTTCTTCAGGTGCTTCTCAGACATTCCGTATTCCTCAGTTGAGAATTTTTGGTTTAGCTCTGTACTCCATTTTTTTAATAGGGTTATTTGGTTCTCTGGCGTCTACCTTCTTGAGTTCTTTGTATATATTGGATATTAGCCCTCTGTGGGTTGTAAGATTGGTAAACATCTTTTCCCAATCAGTTGGTTGCCATTTTGTCCTATTGACAATGTCCTTTGCCTTACAGAGCTTTGCAATGTTATGAGGTCCTATTTGTCAATTCTTGATCTTAGACCATGAGCTATTGGTGTTCTCTTTAGGAAATTTTCTCCTGTGCCCATGTGCTCGAGGGTCTTCCCCAATTTCTTTTCTATTATCTTCAGTGTATCTGGTTTTGAACTTGAGGTTTGTACGAGAAGGTAAGAATGGATCGATTCTTCTACATGCTAATCGCCAGTTGAGCCAGCACCATTTGTTGAAAAAGCTGTCTTTTCCACTGGATGGTTTTAGCTCCTTTGTCAAAGATGAAGTGACTGTAGACATGTGGGTTCATTTCTGGGTCTTCAATTCTATTACATTTATCTATCATCTACTTGCCTGTACCAATACCATGCAGTTTTTATCACAATTGCTCTGTAGAACAGCTTGAGGTCAGGGATGGTGATTCCATCAGAACTTCTTTTATTGTTGAGAATAGTTTTCACTCTCCTGGGTTTTTTGTTATTCCAAATGAATTTGCAAATTGCTCTTTCTAGCTCTGTTAAGAATTAGTTGGAATTTTGATGGGGATTGCATTGAATCTGTAGATTGCTTTTGACAAGATGGGCATTTTTACTATATTAATCCAATCCATGGACATGGGAGATCTTTCCATCTTCTGAGATCTTTGATTTCTTTCTTCAGAGATTTGAAGTTCTTGTCATACAAATCTTTCACTTGCTTAGATAGAGTCACACCAAGGTATTTTATATTATTTGTGACTATTGTGAAGGGTGTTGTTTCCCTAATTTCTTTATCAGCCTGTTTATCCTTTGTGTAGAGGAAGGCCACGTATTTGCTTGAGTTAATTTTATATCCAGCTACTTTGCTGAAGTTGTTTATCAGATTTAGGAGATCTCTGGTGGTAATTTTGAGGTCACTTAAGTATATTTTCATATCATCTGCAAATAGTGACAATTTGACTTCTTCCTTTCCAATTTGTGTCCCTTTGATCTCCTTTTGTTGTCTAATTGCTGTAGCTAGGACTTCAAGTACAATATTGAATAGGTAGGGAGAGAGTAGGAAGTCTTGCCTAGTCTAATTTTAGTGGGATTGCTTCAAGTTTCTCTGCATTTAGTTTGATGTTACTACTGGTGTACTGTTTACTGCTTTTACTATGTTTATGTATGGGTCTTGAATTCTTTGCAAAGTTCTCGTTGAGTAGAGCATTGATCAGCTTTGACGTGTATATGGGCTTTCTATTGTTTATGTTGTTATTGAGGACCAACCTTAGTCCATGTTGATCTGATAGGATGCATAGAATTATTTCAATCTTCTTGTATATGTTGAGGCCTGTTTTGTGACTTAATTTTGGAGAAGATACCATGAGGTTCTGAGAAGAAGGTATATGCTTTTATTAGAGTATAAAATTTCTATAAATATCTGTTAAATCCATTTGTTTCATAATTTCTGTTAGTTTCAATGTGTCTCTGTTTAGTTTCTGTTTCCATGATCTTTCCATTGAGCTGTGAGTGGGGTGTTGAACTCTGCCACTATTATTGTATGAAAGTACAATGTGTACTTTGAGCTTTAGTAAAGTTTCTTTTATGAATGTGGATGCCCTTGCATTTGGAGCATAGATGTTGAGAATTGAGAGTTCATCTTGGGAGATTTTCGCTTAGATGTGTATGAAGTGTCCTTCCTTATCTTTTTTGATAACTTTAGGTTGAAAGTTGATTTTATTTGATATTAGAATTGCTACTCCAGCTTTTTTATTAGGATGATTTGCTTGGAAAATTGTTTTACTAGACTTTTACTCTGAGGTAGTGTCTCTCTTTGTCACTGTGGTGGGTTTCCTGTATGCAGCAATATGTTGGGCCCTGTTTATATAACCAATCTGTTAGTCTATGTCTTTTTATTAGGGAATTGAGTCCATTGATATTAAGACATATTAAGGAAAAGTAATTGTTGCTTCCTGTTATTTTGGTTGTTAGAGTTGGAATTCTGTTCATGTGGCTATCTTCTTTTAGTTTTGTTGAAAGATTACTTTCTTGCTTTTTCTAGGGTGTAGTTTCCCTCCTTGTGTTGGAGTTTTCCATTTATCAACCTTTGAAGATCAGGGTTTGTAGAAAGATATTGTGTGAATTTGGTTTTGTCATGGAATACTTTGGTTTCTCCACCTATGGTAATTGAGAGTTTTGCTGGGTATAGTAGCCTGGGCTTGCAAATGTGTTCTCTTGGGGTCTGTGCGACACTAGCCCATAATCTTCTGGCTTCATAGTCTCTGGAGAGAAGTCTGGTGTAATTCTGATGGGCTGCCTTCATATGTTACTTGGCATTTTTCCCTTAATGCTTTTAATATTCTTTCTTTGTTTTGTGCATTTGGTGTTTTGATTATTATATGATGGGAGGAATTTCTTTTCTGGTCCAATCTATTTGGAGTTCTGTAGGCTTCTTGTATGTTCATGGGCATCTCTTTCTTTAGGATAGGGAAATTTTCTTCTATAACTTTGTTGAAGATACTTACTGGCCCTTTAGGTCGGAAATCCTCACTCTCTTCTATATCTATTACCCTTAGGTTTGGTCTTATTGTGTCCTGGATTTCCTGGATGTTTTGGGTTAGGATCTTTTTGCATTTTGTGTTTTCTTTAACTGTTGTGTAGCTGTTTCTATGGTATCTTCTGCACCTGAGATTTTCTCTTCTATCTCATGTATTCTGTTGGTGACGGTTGTATCTGTAGCTTTTGACTTCTTTCCTATGTTTTCTATCTTCAGAGCTTTCTCCCTTTGTCATTTCTTCATCATTTCTACTTGCATTTTTAGGTCCTGGATGGTTTTGTTCAATTCCTTCACCTGTTTGGTTGTGTTTTCCTGTGATTCTTTAAGGGATTTTTGTGTTTCCTCTTTATGGGCTGCTACTTGTTTACCTGTGTTCTCCTGTAGTTCTTTAAGGAATTTTTGTGTTTCCTCTTTAAGGGCTTCTACCTGTTTAACTGTATTCTTCTGTATTTCTTTAAGGGAGTTACTTATGTCCTTCTTAAAATCCTCTATCAGCTTCATGAGTTATGATTTTAAATCTGAATCTTGCTTTTCTGATATTTTGGTTTATCCAGAACTTGCTGTGATGGGAGTATTGGACTCTGCTGATGCCAAGTAGTCTTGGTTTCTGCTGGTAAGATTCTTGTGTTTGCCTTTTGCCATCTGTTAATCTCTGGTGTTAGATGTTCTTGCTGTCTCTGGCTGGAGTTTGTTCTGTCTGTGGGTCTATAAGCCTGTGTCAGCACTCCTGGGAGACCAGCTCTCTCCTGGAAAGACCTGTGCCAGAGGGCTGTGGAATAGCCTCTCCTCCTGGGTGCAGATAGATGCAAGAAGGACCCTGTACCAGCTGCTTCTACTGCCTGTGCCTTTTGGCTAGCCCTGCCTTAGACAGCCACTGGTGAGAAAATTGTGGTCTCCCCTGAGTCCCAGGGTTAAAGCATTCCCTGGAGACAAGCTCTCCACTGGCAGAAAAATTTCACAGAGGGACGTGGAACAGAACCACCTCCTAGGTATAGATGGATGCAGGAAGGACCCTGTCCCAGCTGCTCTGCTGCTTCTGTTACCTGTCTAGATAAGAGTTTCTAAGTTGTCTAATGGAAATAATCAGACACAGAAATATTTCTGGAAATGTTAACAAAAAGATGGGTATTTGGACACTTTTTGTTATGGCTACTTTCTGTCTATCATCTATTGATCTATGTACCATTTCATACATACATAAGAGTCTCTTTCCATTAGATAAACAGAAGAAAATATATAAAAGTAAGAAAAGATAGCCTACCAGAGAACCTTGGTGTCACTATTCTCTCTCTACTATATAGCTGCATTACTATTAATCATAATGTTCTGAGACAATGACTCATGATCTCTCTTTGTGTTCATTTAGTACAAGGAGCTCATAGGCTACACATCAGTCCTAAGAAATTCTGAATGTGTCTTTTGGTAGAATTATCTCTTTCCTGGGCTTTGTGATTATCATGCATAAAGTCTAAAGTTGAGAAGATAAGAACTACAAAAGTCACCTACAAGTGTTGGCTCCCTCCCTCCTGCCTCAGCTCTGCACATCAGAGCTGACAACCTGAGACTGTCCGCTCACACCTGCTGGGCCTAAAATAATGGCCTGCTACACTGAATTTCACCTTGGAGGTTTCTGGAGGAAGCTACACACACACGGTTGCTGACATGCCCACTGCCTGAGGACATGCTGAATGTAAACAAAGCCGACTGCCTGAGAACTGAATCTGCTGAGACCTTGGCATCTCCATGTCTGAGAGCCGTGTTTATGATATGCATATATCTTGTGCCTAAAGATTTTCAGTTTCATTTTGTGCCTGCCTATAAAAGCTCAAAACACCCCCAAGTAAATTGATGTCTTGATAAAGACTTACTTGGTCTCTTTTGTTCTCTGTTTGACTATGCAGGTCCTGTCTAACCTTCGGTCTGAAGAGACTCATTGACCCAAGCGGAACCGAGGGCCAGATTCCACATATAACACCTGAGGGAGACATAGAGATAGATAAAGATAGATAGATAGATAGATAGATAGATAGATAGATAGATAGATAGAGTACTGGCTGGTTTTGTGTGCCAACTTGACACAGGCTGGAGTTGTCACAGAGAAGGGAGCTTCAATTGGGGAAGTGCCTCCATGAGATCCAGCTGTGGGGCATTTTCTCTATTAGTGATCAAGGGGGTAGGGCCCCTTGTGGGTGGTGCCATCCCTGGGCTGGAAGTCTTGGGTTCTATAAGAGAGCAGGCTGAGCAAGCCAGGGAAAGCAAGCCCGTAAGAAACATCTCTCCATGTCCTATGCGTCCAGCTCCTGGTTCCTGACCTGCTTGAGTTCCAGTCCTGACTTCCTCTGGTGATCAACAGCCATGTGGAAGTAAGCTAAATAAACCTTTCCTCCCCAACTTGCTTCTTGGTCGTGATGTTTGTGCAGGAATAGAAACCCTGACTAAGACAGATAGATAGATAGACAGCCAAATTTTTCAATTAAAATGGAGTAAAAAGCTAAGCAGAAAATTCTCAACAGAGGAGTTTAAGTGTTGAAAAGCACTTAATAAATGTTAAATATTCTTAGTCATCAGGGAAATGGAAATCAAAATGACCCTGAGGGATTCCAGCTATCACTGATCGGAATGGCAAAGATCAAAAGCTCAAGCTACAGCAATACTGAAAAAGATGTGGATAAAGATGAATGCTCCTCCATTGCTGGTGGAATTGCACACTTACAACCTCTTTGGAACTCAATCTGTCAGTTTCTCAGAAAATTTGAAATAGTTCTACCTAAAGACCCAACCATACCACTCCTGGACTATATCCGAAAGATGTTCCAACATACCCCAAAGACCTGAGCTCCACTATGTTCATAGCTGCTTTATTTGTAATAGCCAGAAACTGGAAGCAACCAAATATCCCTCAATTGGAGTCAATACATAAAGTATGGTTCCTTGACACAAGGGAATACTATCCAGCTATTAAAAATAAGGACTTTGTGAATTGTGCAGTCAAGTGGATGGAACTAAAAAATATCATCTTCAGTGTGGTAACCCAGACCCAAAAGGTCATAAATGGTATGTTCTTACAGAGAAGTAGATATTAGCCAATATAGTACAGAGTACCCATGATATACCCTGCATATCCAAAGAAATTAAACAAGGAAGGCCCAAGCGAAGATGTTCAAATAGAAGGGGGAACAAAATAGTCATGGGAAACACAGGGAAGGAGCAACCTGGTTAGGAGAGGTTAGGGGGTGGGGGATACAGGAGCAGAATTAGGTATGTGGAAAGATAGGAGAAAGGCCCAGAAGGCCAGGAGAATGAATGAAAATATGCAGCTGCTTGGGGTGGGGGCAGGAGAATATTTAGGAATTCCCCAAAAACAAAAACCTTGGCTGGGGTAGATTCCCAGGAATCAATGCGGGTGACCTTAGCAGAAATGCCTAACAATGGGGATATGGAACTGAGACTAAATCCAGTGTCCAAACAGGACCCCCAGTGGAGGGATAAGGATTCCCAACCCACCTACAAAAGTTTCAGTTCAAATTGGTCTTGTCTAAATCAATTCAGGGACAAAGATAGAGCAAAGACTGATGTAATGTACAGCAACAACAAAACCTAAGCCAGTGTTAATAGAGGCCCTTAGAAAGTGTGGAATATACCTCAGAATTTTCATATGACAGGCCAAAAAGCTATAATACATATTTTCCAACTCTCTACACTTCCAGATTTCTCGAGATGAGTGCATGTGCATGTTTGTGTGTGTGTGTGTGTGTGTGTGTGTGTGTGTAAATGACTTCTTCAAAGTAGACTTGAAGAACTGGACAGTAAGACACTACTTCCTGTATGGGAGTGATGACTGCCTAGGGTATATGGTAATCAGCACCTACTAGAAATGCAATGAAACTATGGGTGTCTCTCTGTAAGGAAGAAGGTTAGAAACATATTTGTCATCTAGAAAAAAATGTTTCAAGTGTTGCTGTGTGTATCACAGAGACATTACAGAATGACCTAGATTGGGAGAGTTCAAATATGGCTCCAGTCATTTATATTTTCTTCTTGGTGAAAGGAGAGATTTCTAATTCCAGAGTTTAGTTTCTCCTAAATATTTTATTAAACACATAAAAGTTCAGGAGTAACAGCTATAAAATGATAGTATAAAATTTGGCACATATCAATTTTTTAGTAAAAAATGATAAATGGTTTATATCTAAATTATATTACCCTTCACCTGTAACAAGAGAAAGTTAATAAAATTAACTTAGTTGACAATAATCCTGACTTTTAAAAGAATATGTGTAGCAATCATGATATGGAGAAAATCAAGTATATTTTAGAGTTTAAAAGTAATTATAGCCTAATAATTTCTATAGTCTGATATTTTTTATAGCCATTGATGAGAAAACAAACTATGATATTCCAAACAACCTAATTTAATTCTAAAACTCCGACTCTAGAAAGACAAAAAATTATTCCTTGTTTATTAAATAACAAATGCACAAAACAAAGAAAGAATAGTAAAAGCAATGAGGGAAAAAGTCACATAACTTATAAAGTCAGACCTATCTGAATTATACCAGACTTCTCATCAGAGACTATGAAAGATAGAAGATCCTGGGCAGATGTCCTAAAGACCGTAAGAGAACATAAATGCCAGGCCAGGCTACTATACCCAGGAAAACTCTCAATTACCATAGATGGAGAAACCAAGATATTCTGTGACAAAACCAAATTTATACAACATCTTTCCACAAATCTAGCCCTACAAATGATAATATATGAAACACTCCAAGACAAGGAGGGGAACTACATCATAGAAAAAGCAAGAAAATAATCTTTCAACAAAACCAAAAGAAGAAAGGCACACACACAATTTCAAATCTAACAACAAAAATGACAGGAAGCAACAATCACTATTTCTTAATATCTCTAACCATCAATGGAATAGAAACCCTGACTAAGACAAACATCCTTAGTCATCAGGGAAATGCCAATCAAAATAACACTGAGCTTCCACCTCACACCAGTCAGAATGGCTAACATCAAAAACTCAGGTGACAGCAGCTGCTGCAAAGGATATGGAGAAAGAGGAACACTCCTCCATTGCTAGTGGAATTGCAAGCTATTACAACTCATGTTAGCCAAACCAAAAGAAAGAAAACATATAATCACATACAAGCACACACCATCATCACCACTACCACTGTCACAACCACCACCAAGGACAAAATAACATGAATAAACAATCATTAATAGTGGATCTATTTCAATATCAATGGATTCAAGTCTCCAATAAAAAGACACAGACTGACATGGAAGAAGGAAGCTTTGTGTCTTTCCTTGATTACTCTCATCTAAATAGCAAGACCATTTCTTCATTGCCATTAGAACATATTCTAAGAATTAGAACGGTCTTTCTGGGCTGGTATTCTGAGCAGATCTTGGGCACAAGCTCTGCAGCCAGTCCCACAACATCCACAGGAAGCTCCACTCCCAGACACTCTGACACACCCAGGATCAGAGGTGAGGAGGACTCAACATCTGTCCCAACACTGGGAGTAACTGGCACCAGTGGGGACCAGGAACATAGGAACTCAGCCAGCCCAGTGACTCAGGTTCCTTCTGGTCTGTCTGGGCTGGTGTCCTGAGCAGAGGTTGAGTGCAAGCTCCACAGCCAGTCCTGCAACACAGAGGAAGCCCCATTCCCAGGTGCTCTAACAAGCCCAGAATCACAGGATCCCAGAATCACAGGATCCCAGAATCACAGGATCACAGAGACAGCTTGGCTCTGAGGAGTTCTGACACAACCAGGATCACAGAAGAAGGACAGGCTCCAGTCAGATTTAGCAAGAGCAGGTAGCACTAGAGATAATCAGATGGTGTGTGTGTGGGGGGGGCAAGTGTAAGAAAATAAGCAACACAAACCGAGGTCACTTGGAATCATCAGAAACCAATTCTCCCACCATAGCAAGTCCTGGACACAACATTACACCACAAAAGCAAGATTCAGATATAAAATCACTTCTCATGGTGATGATATAGAACTTTAAGAAAGACATAAATAACTCAGAGAAATACAGGAGAACACAGGTAAACAGCCAGAAGCCCTTCAAGAGGAAACACAAAAATCCCTCAAAGAACTACAGGAAAACACAATCAAACAGATGAAGGAAATGAGCAAAAGCACCCAGAATCTAAAAATGGAAATATAAACAATAAAGAACTCAGAAAGAGAGGCAACCCTGGTCATACAAAATCTAGGAAAGAAATCAGGAGTCATAGATGCAAACCTCACCAACAGAATACAAGAGATAGAAGAAAGACTCTCAGGGGCAGAAGACACCATAGAAAACATTGACACAACAGTAAAAGAAAATGCAAAAAACAAAAAGCTCCTAACCCAGAACATCCAGGAAATCCAGGACACAATGAGAAGACCAAGCCTAAGGATAATAGGCATAGAAGAGAGTGAAAATTCCCAATGTAATGGGCCAGTAAATATTTTCAAGAAAATTATAGAAGAAAACTTCCCTAACCTAAAGAAAGAGATGCCCATGAACATTCAAGAAGCCTATAGAACTCCAAATAGACTGGACCAGAAAAGAAATTCCTCCCATCACATAATAATAAAAACACCAAATGCACTAAACAAAGAAAGAATTTTAAAAGCAGTAAGGGAAAAAGGTCAAGTAACATATAAAGGCAGGCCTATCAGAATTATACCAGACTTCTCACCAGAGACTATGAAAGCTAGAAGATCCTAGGAAGATGTCATACAGACCCTATAAGAACCCAAATGCCAGCCCAGGCTACTATACCCAGGAAAACTCTCAATTACCATAGACAAAAAAACAAGATATTCCATGACAAAACAAAATTTACACAATATATTTCCACAAATCCAGCCCTACAAACGATAATAGATGGAAAACAACAACATAAGGAGCAAAACTACACCCTAGAAGAAGCAAAAAAGTAATCTTTCAACAAATCCATACAAACCTAATTCCACCTCTTACAACAAAAACAATAGGAAGTGACAATTACTTTTTCTATATATCTTAATATGAAAATTAATATTACCAACATATCCTAATCGATTGAAATCCAATAATATGAGGAATTAGAAATTTGTTGATTGTCATCCAATGGTCTCTCTAATTTGGTAATTGGAGAAATAGGTCCAATATTGTACAATCTATATCCACTTTCAGCTTGTTTGTTTGTGATTGTGTCTGGGTGTGTACAAGATAAGGGTCTTGAAATCTTGCTTCTCCTATCTCATCCTCTCTATTAGTAGTATTTTTTATTTCATACTTTTACACTATACTATGGTTTTCAGAATAGCTTATATATTTCAAAAGTATTCATATACCCAAAAGAAACAGATGATTAACTAGGGAGGTTGCTTGTAAGAGAACAACAAAGATTGAGACTGAATGCTTTGCTTGACGTTTGTACCTCTTGTATCAAGTTTGAGGAAGAGGACTTTATAAGTTACTCTTTCTCTGAGATGAATGCTTTTCCAAATTATCACAGCTAATGAACCAAATTCTTACCCTCACCTAATGTTGGTGCCACCCTCCAAGCAGAACCATTGTTCATTGAAATAGTTGGTGAATGACTTTATGGATAGACCATCTTAATACACACACCATTTCTTAAATGAATGTAATCTGTTCTCTGTGGGCTGAGAATAAAGTCATTCACTCAAGTCAAATAGCTTTGACCATAGCAGGAAGTCTATATCCAAAACTCGTGCCTAAAATTCATTTCTTGGTGGAGCAAAACTATCAACTCTCAGCTAAAAGGGAGGATCCAGTTTTAACTCCAAAGTACCTCAAGCAGAAATGTCAGAGGACCTGTAAACCAAGAACTGGGACTATACACAGAGCAGCAACCAGAAGTTCTACTACAGGTGTACCATTAGCAACTTCTCCTTTTTTGTTGAGGGAATGGTGGAATATATTACAAGCCTAATGTTCTCATCAGAGGTCAAAGACAATGTAGCATGGTGTTTGAGAATTCACACAAACAGGGTTGATGAAGAAAACAAAGGTTACCTGTCACTTTCCTGATGATGCTCAGCTGTGAAAAGAGCCCAGATTGTGCAAAGTTTCATTTTTGTTTCTTAACTGCCAAGAGGGGAAAAAGCAATAATGCAAGGAGCCCAGATGTCTGTTGTTTACTGCCCCACCAAGGATTTGGATTCAAAAAGTTCATCCTTCGATTTTTCCTCTTGTCTCATACCCAATTGCTATATTGGATGACAGATTTACCCTTCTTTGTAAGGAGAGTGTGGTCCAAGGCTCCTTCAGTATTTCTGGAGAGAACACAACTGCAATCAAGGTTCCAAGATACATGTTGGAAGATGACCTAGGAGAAATGTGGGAGAAATCCCTCTTCAAGACTGCTGCCTGTTGGTAGCTGGCCATAAATTCTAGGCTCACAAGGCCATTTTAGCAGCTCACTCTCCACTTTTCAAAGCCGTGTTTGAATATGAAATGGAGGAAAGCCTAACAAACTGCATTGAGATCCATGACCTGGATCCCCAAGTCTTCAAGGAGACGATGGGCTTCATTTATACAGGGAAGGCACCAAATCTCCACAGCTACTCCATGGCCACTGGTGTGCTGGCAGCTGCTGGCAAGTGTGGCCAAAGGACTTAAAGGTGATGTGTGAAGAGGCCCTCTTTAGGAACCTCTCTGTGGAGAATGTTGCACACACTCTCATCCTGGCTGACTTCCACATCACAGGGCACCTGAAGACTCAGGCCCTTGTTTGTATTACAGTTCATGCTTCTGAAGTCTCTGAGACCTTAGGTTGGAAGTCAATGATGGAGTTACATCCCCACTTGGTGACTCAAGCATTTCAGTTCCTGGCTTCTGCTGAGTGTTTTCTGGGCTCTCCCTCTCAAATGATGTGAGTGGTCTTTAAACCCTGGTCAGCTATGACCTATACCTGTCTTCTAACAACCTGTGTTGTTTCCAGTGACTCCTGGTTAGACAATGGTATTGCTGGAACATTTACTTTGAATCTGGGGAGGGTAGCATTGTGGCTCAGGACTTAAAGCAGCATTAAATATGTTGGAATGGTGAATGGTGGACTGGCTAGCACTGACGTCTAAGGCACTCTACCTGACATCTACCCTGTTGATGTTCTTGTTTGATTTTTGTCTTACATCTTGGAATCTGGGATTCAACTTAGGTACTAGCCTGAAGCACAGACCCAAAGGGTTTCCTCAGAGAAAACTGTCTGAGTAGGCCTGAGCAGAACAGATGACCAGAGGTTCACTGCAAAGGAGAAATAAAACATGAATGTTTAGTCTTAAGAGAAGGGAAATGAAAGAAGGCTTTGTTTTTTTTGTTTTGTTTTGTTTTGTTTTGTTGTTTTGTTTTGTTTTGTTTTATTTTGTTTTAACACTGTTTGGTGGTTTGAATATGCATGGCCTATGGGAAGTGGCACTATTAGGAACTGTGCCATGGTGCTTTTAGGGAAGTGTGTCATTGTGGAGGCATGGCTTTGAGGTAATATATATGAAAAAAAAAAAAAAGCTCTGGCCAGCATCAGACAGTCTCTTCCTGACTGCCTTCATATTAAGATGCTCAGTTCCTCCTCCAACACCATGTAGGCTTGGATACTGTCATGCTTCCTGCAATGATAATAATGGACTGTACCTCTAAATCTTTGAGCCAGCCCCAATTAAATGTCCTTTTTAAAAGATGTCTTGGTTATGGTGTCTCTTCACAGCAATGAAACCCTTACTGATAAAATGGCCAAAACCAGTTCTTTAGACAAAACCATATCCTAATAAAATATGATATGAATAAAAAAAGACAGAGACTAACAGAATAAATAAAGCTGAATCCATACTTCTGCTAAATACAAAAAAAAATCTAACAGTCAATATAGACATTAATTCAGAGTAAAGGGTTAGAAAAGGATTTTTTAAGCAAATGAATGCAAGAAAACAGTTGGTATAGCCATTATAATATCTCACAAAACAGACTTTAAACTGAAGTAAATTAAAAGAAACAGGGAAGGACTTCTTACTATTCAAGAGAAATATTGAGTAAGATGATATTTCAATTCTGAACATATATGTGCACCCTCCACAACTGCAGGGACACACACATTTTGTAAAAGAAACATTACTGAATCTTAAATAACACATTGATGCATTCAAAGTAGGAGACTTTAATACCTCACTCTCACTAATAGAAATGTCATACAGACAAAAGTAAACAGTGAAATACTGGAGCTAACAGATGTTATGGACCAAACAGCTATCTACATACCATTTCTTACATACACACAAGAAATATACCTTCTTTTCAGAACCTCACAGGACTTTCTCTAAAATTGGCCATATACTCTGTCATAAAGGAAGTTTCAACATATACAAGAAAACTGAAGTAACACCCTGCATCCTGTCAGACCAGCAGAGAATAAAGATGAACTTTAACAACACAAAGCCTAATACAATCTCATGGAAACTGAACAACTCTCTACTGTACGAAGCAAAAGAAAAAAGAGTAAAAACGAAAGAAAGAAAGAAAGAAAGAAAGAAAGAAAGAAAGAAAGAAAGAAAGAAAGAAAGAA
>JADRCD010199479.1:4992-17458 GCA_019843815.1 Montemys delectorum | reverse complement strand
GTGGTCAGTGTTGGTGAGTCGCAGAGGAGAAATGCCTAGCTAGCGGTCTGTACTGAATCATCGTGTTCCTTTTAGAACATTTAACAGTTACACCAAGTTCTCAATGAAATACAGAAAATAAATGTCTACTTTTCTTGATGTCACTTCCTCTTACACTCCTTAGTATCAATGTCTGTGCCATGAGTGAACTGTCCATTTGTAAGATTTTTAAAATAAAAGGAAGAAAAATCATCCTCTAAATTTTAAAAGGTTAATGCATTGAGTGTCTGTGTTGATTTTGGGCACACAATGGCTACCAGAAATGTTTTCAAATCCCTAATTTCAATGTTGACTCCACGTCTCAAATTTCATTCTAAAACTTTCTTCTCTCCTCACTCTTAAACTGTCTCCTCTAGTTAAGAGATAGATTTAAGTATGTATAAATGGTGACAAATGTATACAGGTTGGGCTTTGTCATCCAGCTGATGGAGAACTAATAACGAGCTTAGTCTTCCTGTTACTGCTGTCTTCCTGTATTGTAAGGCTTACCGGTGTCTGTGAAGCAATTCTTTAAGTTAGATCTCAGATTCTCTGACAGTCAAGCCAACACCAAAGATCAAATCTACCCACGTGAGCAAGGGGAAGCCACAAGATGCTGAAAGGGCTCTAAGAGAGTGAAATCCCAGCCTGCCTCCCCTCAGGGTTCCCTGTACTCAAGTGTGGCTTGCGGCCACCTGGTCTATGGGGCTGCGGTGTCTGTGGACAAAGCCTAGGCTCTAAGCCCAGCCAAACAGCTTCAGAAACGGGTTCTGCCACATAGCTGCTGTTGACTGGACACAAATCCTCTTCATTCTCGCCAGCTGTTTCCTCACACACACAATGAGAACATTAATGTGTCCGCTCCTTCTATGCTGTCCACTTCTAAAATGCTTATCTGGCAGTTTAACACTATAAATAGTGTTAGCTATTTTTAGAACTTTAGTTCAAAAATAAATGAGTGTTGAATTTCTTTTAGTCTCCTCCTGTTTCTGCCTTGCAGAAAGCTCCTGTGCTTTCACATGTTGAAACTGCATGCTGGAGAGCTGTGAAGCAAAATATTGAATCAAAGCAGTCCTGACTGAGTGTGTAGGAAAGGCCTCAGTCTTCACTCAGCATCAGAAGACGTGCTCTGGCCTGGCTGGAGGCCACAGTGGCAATCAGTGTATAGGAGAGAAAAGAAAGCAAATCCCAAATGCAGACCTCAGTCCCATGTCTCCCCTCCCCTCCCCTCCCCTCCCCTCCCACTGCTGTTGGGTTGAAGTGGTTCTGTACCAGGCACTTGTGAGGAAGGGAGCGGAGAGGGTGCGGTACCTAGCTACTGTGGGTCCTGAGCCCGACGATTCTCTCAAGTGCTCTCACAAGTCTATTTGTTTTGCTTTGTTTTGTTTCTTTCAATGCTAGGAGTCCAACTCAGGTCCTTGTGCACAGCAGACAGGCACTGTGCCAATGAAATACACCTCTAACAAACCCTGTCACTACAGAATCTCACTAAATTGTTCAGGTTGGCCTGGAATTTATTCTGTAGCCCAAGCAAACCTTGAAGTCGAGATTCTCCTGCCTTAGGCTCCTAAGTGGCTGGGATTGCAAATCTGTGTCACCATGCCTGTCTTATAAATTATTATTATTTTAAGATAAGTTCTGGTAATTTCTCAGATAGCATGAATGATTTGTGTATCTGATAATTTTATATACTATTTGAAGAAGTGTTGCTGTATTTCTAGATCTATAATATATGTTACTAGTAAGACAGAAGTGAATTCACAGGCATGGTGATGATAGTTTTTATCTGCTAAGAATCTGATGAAGAGATGTAAGTCATGAAAATCAGCCTTGGCATCCTAATGATAAGCCTCTGTGGGCCCCGTCCTGGCTGGCTGTACAAGTCAGCTCCAAGAGGGTAGGTTCTTCACACCACTGGGACCTAAGAGCTTATTTTATTGTAATGTCCCCAGCAGAGCTTCGCTGTTTTTGTCTCTAGGTCATATTGGTTCTTCTACCATTGTTATTTTTCATTTTGTCATCTAGGTGAAATGCCTCAGCTTGTGAAAGGAATGAAACTGCTAAACCAAGCCGATCCGTGTGTCCAGATTTTAATTCAAGAAACAGGAGAGCATGTTTTGGTCACTGCTGGGGAGGTCCACCTTCAGCGATGTTTGGATGACTTACGAGAAAGGTCAGACTAAAATGCTAGAGATGGAGAAGTGATAGCTCTAAAATCAGTGAGATGTTTTAATGTTTCCCAAACAGGTCAACTAAGACTGTGGTTTATTTGGAAGAGAAATGCAATGCCCTCAATTCAGACATAAAACTGCTATTGGGTCATAAATTTAAATTTTAATAACTGGAAACTGACATGAATTTCATATATTTGAATAATTTTGTTTTAGCTTAAGTCATAAAACATTTAAAAAAAATATATATATATATATATATATATATCGATTTTAGGCATCCACACAGCACATATCAAAGCAACAAAAATCTTGTAAATACAGGCTGTGATTAGGACAGTGTAAACCTTCTGGAAATTTTTCTGTGAAGGTCATATGTAAATCATCATATCTGGGCATACCAGATCACTTTATAAATAATGTTTTTCTTCTTTGTTTTGTTGATAATGTATGTCTCTTACAAAAATAAGGAAAGTATAGAAAAGTAAGGATTATCGGGTTATGTGGGAAATAAGGGTCATGAGCACTCAGGTCCATAAACCTGTTTGGTCCTGTAGTATTTACGGATGTACAGCTGTCTGTGCAGAGCTCTGCTCATTTGGCCATGTCAGGCTTCTGCAGCTGTCACTGCTAACTCACAAAGCAAGTGCCCTAACTGCTGTAACTACCAATAGTGTTTGAAAGTGCCTGCTCACACTTTTGTAAACCTTACAACATCACAATCTGGAGGTCAAAAATATTGTTATAAAATGTTTACTAATGAAACTAATGAAAACTGTAACAAATCTTTTTTAAAAGTATATACTACTTTATTAAAATATCACAAAAGTTCTCTCCTTTTTTAAAAAGAAAGTTGAGTTTCCCTGTATAGAACACAGGTTGACCTTGAAATCACAATCCTCTTGCCTCAGCCTCTTAGGGAAGATAGTGTCTAGGGTAGTGCCTGGCAATCCCATTTAAATTCTGAAGTGGTCATTAACTGTTTGACTAAATATTAATCATTTCTGAAAGTACTGCTTACCACCCACTCCCTCAAGACAAACAAAATAATTCCCTTCATGCAGCCTCTTGTGATAGAGGAAAAACATCAGGCCCAGCGTTTCCTGTCAGAACTCCGAGGTTCTCTGGATCCCAGAAGGAAGGATATGTAAAGGTGGTCAGCAGAGAAGTCAGCTAGGCTGAGTGCAGGGAATCAGAGTGGGGTTTGATTAAGGGATATGCCACCGGGGTCACATGCTTGAAGGATGTGTCCAATGTATCCTTCCCCCAAACCCCCTGTGTATAAGACTTTTCAAGCCAATACTAACCAAAGAACTCCCAGCTGAGTGTTGTGACTGTGCTACAAGATTGGGAATCGGTCTTTCTTGAAAGCAGCAGTAAGACTGTGATGCTGACCACAGAAGTAGTAGAGTTGGGTAGAGACTCCAAAAACGGGTGCAGGGCAGAGCAATGAGGAAAGGACAGATTCTCCAGGAAACAGGGCTACCCACTTTGATATCTGTGTGAGGGGGGTACAGGGGGGCAGGGCTCTTATTCCATATCCTACTTGGACGAGTGTGTGAGGTAGGTTGTAGGTTAAAGTGTAAAGACTGAAAACTGTCTAGTCTAGAAGATACTGTAAGGTATGGGAATATGTACAAGAAGTAGGTAAGAAAATTGGATTTTAAAGACAAATGGCAGTGAAGATTTAGTTCATCCTCAACAAAGCCTATAGAGTAAGAAAGCATGCGCCAGTGTGCTCTAACCTTTGTAATAGCTGAAGTATGTGAGGCTTATGCCCTCATGTCTAAACAATGCCTAAAAATATCTGACAGCCCAAAAGGAAGTGTTATCAGCATTAACAGGCACACCACAACAGGAATCTAAAGGCAAAAAGGCATTCAAAAATGTATGATCATAGTTGGTAAAGCCCTTGCCTTGTAAACCGGGAGACCTGAATTTAATCCTTGACCCATATTAGAGAGCCAGAATGTCGGCACTCACTTGTGATCCTGTTGTTGGGATGGTGGCAACAGGCTGATCTCTGGGGCTTGCTGACCCGATAGCCTAAACTACTTGGTGAATACAGGCAGGTGAGAGATCCTGCCTCAAAAACAAGGAAGGTGGCATCTGAGGCACAATAGCCAAAGTGGTTCCCTGGCCTGCTCATGTGTGTCCACACACAGATAAGATGTCGCTGTATACCCTAAGACATTGTTAAGTGATGGAGGAGTTGCAGAGTAATACACTGCCACACTTGTGGGAGTAGGAAGTAGTCCACTACTGGAATATGGTTTGTGTTGTCTGCTAAGAAAACAGCCGCTTCCCTCAGCTTGGCAACTCTTCCATTTTTAAATCTCTGTATGTTTAACAAAGCTGGGCAAATGTCTGTCAAGGATGAGTGCTCTTGATGACATTCTTGTTCTAGGATAGGTTCTCACTGCATGACCTGGGATGGCCTGAAACTCTGCGACTCCAATGATGGTCTCTCAGCCTCCTAAGTATCTGGAGTCATAGGAATCCACCACCATAAGTAGGCTGTCTCTAATTAAGGTTAGAGATTGATTGAGGAAGAGACCGTTGTTGACGTTGTGTCACACATGCACACGTGTATACTTATATACACATAATTAAACTGCATAGTTTAGATGTTTGCATTTAAATAGGAAAACCAAAATGGGGGAGGGGCAGATTGTAATAAAAAGTTACGGTTGCCTGTGAGGAACTTGATAGAAATGGGGAGGTGCCTTCTTATGGCTAGAGAAACTGGGCAACGGTTTACATGGATGTGTACTTTGACCTAAATGATTACAGATCAGTTGATTCTTTGTGTACTAGTCTTTGTGACTGCTACATCTCATGGTTATATTAACCTTCTATAGCCTTCTAGGACTTTTTAGTTGTCATGGGGCATGCCTCTTATTTTAACTTTTTCACCCATCTACGGTTTGTATATAGAAGAGGGGTAGATGAAGTGTCAGCTGTTGTCCCTAAGCCAGAGGAGCTGTCAGAGTTCTCAGCATAGGGATCTTAGATACAGAGCAGACAGAGCAAGAACCCACATGAAACACCATCACAGTTATATAGAAACCTAGTGTACTTTTCTGTCTCTCTGTCTGTCATCTATTTATCTATTTATTTATAAGTAACAGCAGGCTCTGCATTACCTGTGATTTGCAAAGCTTCTGCTCCTGGTGCTTCATAGATTTCCCTCCACAGCATGGAATGGCTTTAATTGTGTGAGCAATTTCTATAGCAGACTTCTTGGAACCTCAGACATTCAAAGTAGTACATAGCTTTTTTTGTTACTTTATAATAAAAAGTAACAATATAATGGTATGGATGTATTTTCTCAGTTCCAATAGCTTTGTAGTTGGCTTCCTTAAAGTACCTAAGCAAATATTCTCTATAATTTTAAAACTATTCTCCCACTCCCATGATTTTCCTATTTATTTGTTTATTTTAGTATTTGTGCTTCTATTTTATTGGGTTTTGTTTGTATATTTGGGTTGGGAGATGCATGTACATATAATTGTAGGTATGTGTGGAGGCCTTGGGCGTCATTCCTCAGATGCTGAGCAACCCAACTGAAATAGGCTTACTATCCAGCGAGCCCTGGGAGCCCAGCTGTCTTTTTCCCTCAACACTGAGACTGCCGGCACAAATCAGCACACTGGCTTTTTTCACATGGGCTCTGGGGATCGAACTTGGGCCCTTATATTTGCACTGCAAGCATTCTACCCACTGAGCTATTTCTCGACCCACTTTATTGTTTAAAGAATTCAGGTGTAAACTGGAGAAATGGTTCAACAGTTACTCTTCTTACAGAGGACCCAGATTCCAGTCCTAGCATCCACCCTAGGCAGCCCGCAGCTCCAGGAATCCTGTACCCTCTGGTCTCTGTGGTCACCTGCACACGCATGATGCACATGAACTCATACTGTACACATACATACATATAAGTAAAAAATAAACCTTTTTTTAAACATGCAAATTAAAAAAAATTAACAGTGTAATCAAAAACACATTTAGATTTATGTCCAGCAGAACCTTAGAGACTTGTCTGATGTAAGGCTGGAAGTTTTGTTTTGTTTTTCTTTCTCTTTGGTAATTTTGTTCTCTTCTTACTCACCTAGCCTCCAACAATTAACTGACAAATTTAAATCTTAGCCCATTTGAAGTTTTTTTCTACTACAGTGCAGATCTACCTCCTTACCTAACATGTTTATTGAACCTAAACAAAAAAAAGTCACTTTAAAAAGCCTACAGGAATTCTAAAAACAGGAAATTCTATCATGGCCCTGTGGGGTTTGTTGTCTGTCTGTTTGTTGTTTGCCAGAGTGCAGGCCAGTTGTTACCTGGCCACATGAAATTGTAAATTCCAGTGAGTGCTTTTACGTAGTCAGGGAGCTCTATGGGAATCTGGCTTTTTATTTTTAATGGTATGAAATAATAAATTAGTACTATTTCAGTAGCCCCTAACCATGCATAAAAAAAGGAGTTTATAAGCTTGGGCCCAGCCAGGTGCCAACTGATAGGATGGCATGCTGAGACCCACATGTCCCTCTGTCCCTCTCACCTGAGCCTCTGACAGCAAAAGTGGATTAATACAGTAGCAAATAGATCCTCAGACTGGGAAGTGGGAAGAATCACATACTTAAGGAAAGATGGACTAGTTATTTGGGGCCAGTTAGCGGCAATTTTTATTCCATCTAAATACTTTTTTTTTTTAAATAAAGAATAAGTGGCACTGGAGAGATGGCTCAGTGGTTAAGAGCACTGACTGCCCTTCTGAAGGTCCTGAGTTCAAATCCCAGCAACCACATGGTGGCTCACAACCATCCGTAATGAGATCTGATGCCCTCTTCTGGTGTGTCTGAAGACAGCTACAGTGTAATTACATATAATAAATAAATAAATCTTAAAATAAAAAAAAGAGTAAGTATTGAATGCCAGTTTGGCATTTTAAATAATGATTATATAGATCATGACATTTTTAGCAGATATTGTTTTATATTATAATTTTAATTATATTGACAGACTTCATACAAGTTAAGTTTATATGACCTATGATCGAAATCATTTAGCATTATGAATTTTTTGTTTATCATGCTGTTAAACAAAACTTTTCACCGCAAGGTAATGCATGCAGTGAAACTCAACTTTTCACTGCAGTGTAATGGTGAGGAGTGTGAACGCTAAGGCTAGAGCAAGATGTAGATCCTAGATCCTCCTCTCTGCAGCCTCTTGGATACTATGCATGCTCACCTGGTTCTCTTTTCTACACAATGAGGACTGCATTAGTGTCTGCTAAGGACATAACACATCTGTTAAAGCACTCGGCATAATGGCTCCGTGTAGTAAGTGACCGCCACAAAGTAAAACACACACGTATATATTCTTGATGTTCTTCACTGTTATGTTATCTCTTTTCCATCTGAATTATTTGGTGAGATTGAACTACAGCTACATCTGTATATACTCTCAAGTTTGAGTATCAAACTGTTTTTAATTGGTACAATACTAGGTAGTCATTCATCCATCATGTGTATCTTGGAGTAGACATGTAGACTTGAAGTAAGCTAATCCTTGAAGAAGAAAACCCTACTGGTAGAACCACAGCTCTCTGTGGAAGTAACCTGCTATCATGCTTTTTTTTTTTTTCTTCTGCACATTGTCTGTTTCTGGTTCTATATGCTAAAATCCATTTAGATACCACTTTCATTTAAAAAAAAAAATTGTATTGAGTTTTCAAATTTACCAAAAGGCATAAAATAAAGTACTTGGGCCATATCTACGAAACATTAAAAACAGAAAGAAACCTAGGATGAATTATCAGCACTCAGTTTTCTTAGGGAATAAACTTCCCAGGGAAGATACCATTTTGAGATTCCAAAAATCAGTATAATGTGCTTATCCATGCACGAGTGCTCACACACAAAGATGTAGACTACCCAAAGCTTTAGTGTGATTTGACAGTGGCATCAACAGAACAGAAGACAGAGAGAAAGATTGCCCAGTGTCCTCAGCAGTGGCAGCAGGGTAGGTCCTTGCCAGCCTCTGCCCTAGATGAGCTTACAGCTAACAAGAAAGAAACTAAATCCAGAACTGTGTGGAAGGGGACCTTTCTGAACTTTGTGCCAGATTAGGGATCAAGCCCTGTGCTATACAGTACTGTAGACACCATGTGAAGGTGGGACCATATGAAGCTGTATAAATAATATTGGTCAAAAAACAACAACACTAGTCATTTCCAGTGTTCAGCCATCATGTGGATATTTACATTTTAATAAAATTAAAATCTTTTTCTTCTGTTGTACCCACCACTTTTCCAGTGCTCAGTCATCACAGAGAAGATAGAGAGCTTCCTGTTAACTACAGAAGGTTCATGGTGACATACTAGTCTAGACAGTCCTGGGTCTTTCTGGCTTCATGTGAGCCTCTTTGTCAATACAGAATGTATCATGCAGCTCTGACTGGCGTGAGTCTCTGACTATCTCTTCAGAGGGATAATCACTGGGTTATTCTCCAGACTCAAGTCCAGCAAATTTGATTTTAAAGGAGTCATGTATCAGATCTTATTATAATATTTGTTTTCCACTCAAAACAATCTCACTTAAATAGATGGTTTAGTTGTCTTGGGAATGAACAAAGCAGCAACATCCCAGCACAAGCCTAGAGCTCCCCAGAGGCCCGCTCCCATCAGAGGCTGTCTCTCAGTGTAAAATGAAAACACTGAATTGAGACAGAATGTAAATGACAGGCCTCATAGAAAAGGATTCTTACATTTCTGTGTTTTTCTGCTATCTCTATTGTGATGCAAGACTAAGATTCTAACCATCTGTGATTTCTCTTGCTCTCATAGGTTTGCAAAGATTCACATCAGTGTATCTGAACCCATTATTCCATTCAGAGAAACCATCACAAAACCTCCCAAAGTTGACATGGTCAATGAAGAAATAGGCAGGCAGCAAAAAGTTGCTGTCATACACCAAACAAAAGAAGAGCAAAGCAAAATCCCAGAGGGGATCCACGTGGACTCCGATGGGCTTATCACCATACCGACACCCAATAAACTGGCCACACTCAGTGTCCGTGCCATACCGCTTCCAGAAGAAGTCACTAGAATTCTGGAAGAAAACAGCGACTTGATTCGTTCCATGGAGTTTTTGACGTCCTCCTTGAATGAGGGTAGAAATACCCAGGCTATTCATCAGAAGACCCAAGAGAAAATCTGGGAATTCAAAGGAAAACTAGAGAAACACCTAACAGGGAGGAAATGGAGGAACACTGTTGACCAAGTCTGGTCATTTGGCCCAAGAAAATGTGGGCCCAACATCCTAGTCAGTAGAAGTGAAGATTTCCAGAACTCAGTATGGTCTGGCCCAGCTGGCAGAGAATCAAAAGAAGCCAGTAGATTCCGAGACTTTGGTAATAGCATTGTGAGTGGCTTCCAGCTAGCGACCCTCTCTGGCCCCATGTGTGAGGAGCCCCTCATGGGTGTCTGTTTTGTTCTAGAAAAGTGGGAGCTGAATAAATGTGCAGAACAAGGAGTAAGTGATAAACAGAACCAAGGTCAGTGTGATCTGGCAGGAGATGGGCAGGGGGAAGGTAAAACCTGTCACATTGGAGATGAAAAACAAGAGCAACAAGATGGCTGCTCCGAGCTCTTTGAAGAGACTTCCCAGAAAGGAGACTCTCCAGTCACTGACTGCTATGGACCCTTCTCTGGGCAGCTAATTGCCACCATGAAAGAAGCATGCCGCTATGCTCTGCAGGTGAAACCTCAACGCCTGATGGCAGCTATGTACACGTGTGACATCATGGCCACCAGTGATGTCCTCGGTAAGGAGGGAAGGATGAAGACAGAGAGGTGCCCTGACTGACAAGGTTCTTGTATCTTAAACCTACTTAGTATTTTGTTGAAGCTAGATCATCTTATTTACTAATGTATTAAGAGGTTTTTGGAAGTCAGAGACCTGTATCTTAAAATCTCAAGACAGAAAATCCATGGCTACTAAAGATCTTTTGTTTTTTTTGTTTGTTTGTTTGTTTGTTTTGGTTTTTCAAGACAGGGTTTCTCTGTGTAGCCCTGGCTGTCCTGGAACTCACTCTGTACCCCAGGCTGGCCTTGAACTCAGAAATCTGCCTGTCTCTGCCTCCCAAGTGCTGGGATTCGAGGCATGCTCCACCACTGCCCGGCTAAAGGTCTTTTCTTTTGCAGCCAATGTATCTTCTTTTATTCTTTAAGCTAAGATCTTTGATTAAGTTTGAGTTGATTTGCATGTGTGTAGGGTGGGAGATATAGATCTAATTTCGTTCTTCTACAGTTGGATGCTCAGTTTTGCCAGTATCATTTATTGAGTGAGCTGTATTTTTCCCAGTTCGTAGTTTGGGTCCCTTTATCAAAGTTTAGATGTCCTTAGGCGCGTCAGGTTTATCTCTAAGGCTTGTTTTATATTCCTTTGGTCTACATGTGAGATTCTTTGCCTGCTGCCATCTATCTTTGTCACCGTGGCTCTCTAGTATAGTTAGATACCGTGTAATGTGCAGGCCCCAGATGGGTCACTTTGGCTTTCTGTGCTCTTTTGTATTTTCAAATACATTTCAAGATTTTTTTGTGTGGGTCTGTAGGAACATCATTGGAATCTTGATAGGTCTTGCATTGAATCTGTAGACTACTTTGCTTGAATACTGTCTTAGTCAGGGTTTCTATTCCTGCACAAACATCATGACCAAAAAGCAAGTTGGGGAGGAAAGGGTTTATTCAGCTTACTTCCACATGGCTGTTGATCACCAGAGGAAGTCAGGACTGGAACTCAAGCAGGTCAGGAAGCAGAAGCTGATGCAGAGGCCATTGGAGGGATGTTCTTTACTGACTTGCTTCTCCTGGCTTGCTCAGCCTGCTCTCTTATAGAACTCAAGACTTCCAGCCCAGAGATGGCACCACCCACAAGGGGCCCTACCCTCTTGGTCACTAATTGAGAAAATGTCCCACAGCTGGATCTCATGGAGGCACTTCCCCAACTGAAACTCCTTTTTCTGTGATAACTGCAGCCTGTGTCAAGTTTACACACAAAACTAGCCAATACAAATACCATCTTTACAGTATTATTTTGCCAGCCCAGGAACATGCATGGGCTTTCCAACATCTGGTTGTCTCCTTTACTTTCTTTTTTTTTTTTTTTTTTTAAATATTTGTTTGTTTGTTGGTTTGTTATATGTAAGTACACTGTAGCTGTCTTCAGACACTCCAGAAGAGGGCGTCAGATCTCATTACAGATGGTTGTGAACCACCATGTGGGTGCTGGGATTTCAGGACCTTGGGGAGAGCTGTCAGTGCTCTTACCCGCTGAGTCATCTCGCCAGCCCTCCTTTACTTTCTTTTATCAGCATCTTAAATTTTTTTATAGAAGTTTTCCACTTTCTTGGTTAAATTTATTCCTAGACTTTTTTTTTAAGCTGATATGAATGAAATATTCTCCGTACTTTTCCTTCTTAGCAATTTTAAAGGTCTGGCCTGTCAGGATATAACCCCAATTTTGGCAACACTTTTGTCCCAGGTGAATCAGCGTTTCAGCTTGGTAACCGGGCCACACTAACGGTAGTAAGAAGCCATCATTCTTTAAATTTTCAGTCCTGAAGTAGAATCACTTGGGCTTTCTCAGACCTTTTAGCTTCCAGTTGTTACATCAGATCGCCAGCTGGTTCCCTCCCTGTGAAAGAAGCAGTGCTGGAGGCCTCTGGGCACATGGAGTCCGGTTCAGGGTGGCTGCTGGGGACCTCAGGGCACGTGGAGTTGCGTTCAGGTGGCCGCTTGCTGTTTGTTCTATACTGTTTCACTGAGGTTTATTTTCTTCTTTTAAATGGGGAGGGGTCAAGGATAATAAGTCTTTGCAAGGTGTGAAAAAAATTCAGGTTAGAACACAAACACCATTCTTCAAAATATCCTGACAGAGCAATATCTTTTTCCGGAAGAATCTTGGAACTGTAGTGGTAAAGAGAATATAAAGGATGAAAGTTAACCATAGAATGTATTGTCTTTGCTCTAGCCATAAGGTCCTTTGAGTCAATTCACAGTCAATTATGTTGTAAGTTTGCTTCACTGATTACTTTTCTAAAAGAAGAATCTGAGATTGATTGATTGATTGATTGATTCTCTCTCTCCTCCTCCTCCTACTACTACTACTATTTCTGATTCTTCCTCCTCCTCCTCTTCTTCTTCTTCTTCTTCTTCTTCTTCTTCTTCTTCTTCTTCTTCTTCTTCTTCTTCTTCTTCTTCTTCTTCTTCTTCTTCT
>JADRCD010199478.1:0-13170 GCA_019843815.1 Montemys delectorum | reverse complement strand
GTAAATGCAATCTTCCCTCGGACACAGCCCTCTCTCAAGAATGAGCCCAGAACAGTTAGTTTGCTTATAGCATTGAATGTAATTTCAGATGGTTTTTGGTTAGCCTCTCTGTAGCCTTCTGCACTGTGACCAATGGGTTTGACCTACTGCATGCTGTATTAGAGCCAAATTGAAGTTAAAAGTTTTACCATTCAAAGCATTGAAAGACCCCAAGTAGCAGAATACTCTTGAACACAAATTTCCAGCTGAAAGTCATACATGACTTGAGTTCAAAATTTACTACAAAACTTTTGGGATGGTCAATCAAAGCAGCAAGTTGGTGACACAAACAAACAAAAAATTCAAAACAAAATAATGGACTATCCAGAAACAATGTACACAATTTATGGTTACAATTGGCAAAAAGGTTGGAGAAATGATTAAATTTTCAATAAGTGGGTACACACATACAAAACACTGAAATTTGGCAGTATATATGTACAACATACACACATACACACAGACACACAGACACACAGACACACACACATACACAAAACCATCTATCCCTATACATTTTGAAAATGGGAGAATGATTCAAATGGCTGAATGGCCTAAGTTGACTACATAGCTATATAGACTAGTACTTGGTGAGTTTAACTTTTCAGTAGTACTTGCAATATTTGTTACATATATCGAGATACAAAAATAAGACCCCAAAATCTGAAACTCTAGAAGACATTAGGAAGCACCTGAAGACATATGGGAAATGGTTTGTGGATCACACCCAAGAACACAGGCAACAGAAAGAAAAGGAAGCAAACATCATACTAAGAAGTTTATATGTTGGGAGGGGATGCTTCACAGAGTGAGAACTAGAGAATAAAAGGATGTATGCCATCTATCATCTGACAGATAGGTAACAGCCAGAATATGAGGAACTTTCCAAGCAAAGTAGCAGAATCAACCCATTTTAAATAAGCAAAAGTTGATCAAATTCTCTTTAAAGAGAAATTCAAATGATCAACACACTTATGGAAAAATGCTCAACCTCCTTAGACATCAGGAAAATGGCAAGTCAGAACCAGCATGAGATGGTACCTCATAGCAGCCAGGATGTCTGCCCTGGAAAGATCACACTAGCCAGTGCTGGAGAAACTGTCAAGAGGGAGCAATAGACTAATCACTGCTGGTGCAAATGGAAATTTGCACACTTCTTATGTATACACATGGATGTCCTCAAAAGAATAGAAACGCACTGCCATTTGATCTAGCTATCTCACATCTGGGTAGGTCTTCAGTGGAAATGATGTATGTCAAACTCACCACTCAACATGCAGTCTATTGATACCTGCAATAGCTAAGCTATGGATGGATTCAGCACAAATATGTATGAAAGGAAATGTGACCTATAAAAATGGAACAGTTCATGTGGCCATAAACAGGTCAGTGTCTTATCATTTGAAGCGAACTAGATGGAACTCCATGTCAATACATGAAGATTATAAATCAAATCCAGAGATGTCAAGAGGTCTCTTCTCATACATATATGTTGAAGAAAATATTGGAATATATAGTAGTGTTTAGTAGAGCCTGAGGGGCTGGGAGAAGGTGTTAAATGTAAAGTGGGCATCATGTAGGAAAACAATGATATAAGCCCTCAGTTCTGCTGTCCCACAGGTGAGTGACTATAGTTCACAATGGCTTCAGGTAAATATCAAGAAAACCCCAGAGGAACTGTGTCAGATATCTTGTAGCTGTGATAGGATAGGCAACTGTCATAAACTGCTCTGCCAAGACTGCATGCAGAGGTGAGGATGTCAACCAAGGCAGCAAGTGGAGCTGCATGATCGAGGCAGGCCAACAGCAGTCTGAGGGCTGTGGGATACACAAAGCATTCTGAGGGTTCCTTGGTATGGAGCATTGACTGTTTTCATAGCAAAGAAGATTCCAGCTTTCAGCATACGGTCTGGAAAATAATAGAAGTAGAAAGTGAAAAGCCAAAGCCACCGGGGAAATCATTATCAGTAACCACTGTTAGATTCAGAGATATCTCCTTCAAAGGTGTTTAGCCACTGACACACTCCTAGGTGATGGGTTTGCAACAACCTGCTTGGCAACTGTAAACTAAGAGTCACTATCTGTTGCTAAGAATTCTTAACACTCATGAGGGAGCCTTAACAATTCCCAGTAGTTGGAAGGTAATATCCTAGTGCTTAAAGGAACACCTGTTCTTTGGCCAATGCTTTCTAATTATAAGTCAGGTAGAAGAGCATTCTAGAATGTTCTCTACAGCGGCATAAAATTCATACTCTTTGTCTGTGTAACTTTATCAGCCTGAGAAATATTGCTGAGTGTTCGTTTTTCTTTTATTATATTTGAGACACAAGACATGGTTGAAGTGACTTATTGTTCATAATTAGAAGCTGTGATTAAAACTTCCAACATTGCCCTGGAGCTTTCTCCTCAGTGTGGAATTATTGCTGTAAAGTACCAGTAGTGGTGGGCGGGAGGTGTTGCCTCCCAGAACGGGCTCATTGTAATGGAACGATTCCCCAAAGACCAGCTCTGTTAATTAAAATGAGACAAAACTGCCTCTAACCATCACTGTTGGGTACTTTCCCATGGAAAATCCAAAGGAAACAAGAGTGAGAAGAATTGGCACTCAATTGCATTTTAAATTCCCAAATTAATAATATTATTTTGTAATTCCCTTAATATAAACTGTGGGGACATCCTCTAAATCTCTAGTTGTGTTAAAAAATAAGCATGTGATATAAATAAATATCTCTCTCAGTATGTGGCATCCCAAAACAATGTGATAAAAGGCATCTCTCATAGGAACAGTCTATGCCTACACAGTTTGAAAATGTGCAATGGAATGATTCAAATGGCTGAAATGGCTATGTTGTCCACCTGATTATAAAGCTAGTACTATGTGAATTTTGATTATTCTGTAGTATTTGTGATTGGTGGTGGGGCTTGTCTGCCAAGCATATCTCAGAGCCTCAAACAGGACTCAGCTTAGAATTGCCAACTGCTATACACTTGTCACGCATGTAATGTGTTTGGTGATACAGTCAAGTCTTTTATATGAGAGCCAGTGCTACAAGCATCATTGAATCCAATCCATCAAGGAGTAAACTTGGGTGTCTGTCTTCAAACTTAACTCTCATTGAACTTCATGTGCTTAGTTTCTTCAGTCAGATACATGGACACAAGAAATGATCTCATAGGCAAAGTGGAAAGTGATACAGTGTGAATAAGACCTTCGGTGACATTTTAGCCAATCCCTGATGGAACAGAAGGCAAAGAACAGAGGTCATGGGGAGGAGAAGGTCACGGACTTGTCAGAGAAGCAGGAACACCATACAGTACATGGAGACGACAGCCGGGAATGGGAGCTCCCAGCTAAGGCAGAGGGAGCTGCAGAAGCAATGGGCTAGACTTGGCTTACTGTGTGGGGAAATGTTCACTATTGACAATTAATTACAAGAACACAGAAACACAAGAAAGCCTTTAGCAGTGGTGGAATCATTCACTAGAGCAAACCTCACCTTGACCGTTGCTCAAGATGGAGTAGAGAACATAAACAAATAAAGTTCTGTTATTCAAGGAAGGAATGATTTTGAGGGAAAGAACAACTATCCTGCATATATAGCCCGAGTTAACGGGCTGTTTGCTCCTCCCCTGGGGTCGTCACCTGAAGGTCAATTTGAGACAACTTGCCTTTAGGAAACTTCTATTGACCCCTCAAGCTAAGGAGACTAATTTTTCTTTTCTTGGACTTTTCTTTGAAACACTGGGGGGACACATTGGGATTACCTGTGTGTTCTTTCCTGGTCATTTATTCTTTCCACACAATTTCACAGAGGTCCTAGGATCCTTATAGCACTATTTATGGCCTGGATGGTAACAGACAGACAGCACCACCTGACACTGTGGAATTGGCATTTCATTGTAATAAATAATAAATAATAAATAAATAATTGACAATAAACAATGCAAATAAATCAAACATGGGCAACGCAATGTGGTGCCAAGGTTAAAATAGAGGGGAGGGAAGTCATAGAAATTTTAAAGAAGGGGGTGAAATTGTCAACAAGATGATGAGATGGAACATGGAGCTCCGAGGATAAGCATGAGGTTCTGTGATAAAACATCCAGACCCACATAAAGCTGAGGATGTAGTATGGATCTGAAACGTCACTGCTGCTATGACAAGATGGATGGTGAAGACAGGAGAATATAAAGAAGCTCACTGGCCTTCTAACCTAGTGTACACAGGTCTGAACAACAAAGACCCTAACTCAAACAAGGTCAAAGGTTCCCTTATCTTCACATATGTGCATGTCAGTTTGTAAACTGTAAAGTTTGTAAAGTATGCACACGCACCCTTACACACACGCACCCTTACACACACACACACACACACACACACACACACACACACACACACACCAAAGATCCATCTTGCAGGCTCCAAGATGTCCATTCATCTTTTTCATCTGTTGAATCCACTCACACGGCCCTTTATGAAGATCTACAGATTCTGAAACTCTGCCTTAAGTACAGTTTTTTTTTTCCCTCAGCAGAGGTCTTACCACCTAGACAGAAGCCCTGGGTGGACCTGACAATCTGCTCTCTGGAGTATGATGTGGGCCACAGAATGCCCACCCCAATGGGAAAGCATGGCATTCTGTGCACACTCTTTTAAACTAAGGCATATGCCGAAATCATTAGTTACTTTGAAAGACAAGGAAGAAAAAAACAGTGGTCTCTGACACCCCTTTCTTTCTTTTATAAAACATTAGTACATAGTGGTCTCTGACACTCCTTTCTTTCTTTTATAAAACATTACTGTGATGGGATTGGTATCTTCACCTCTCTTCTTCTGGCTCTTCCCAGATCCACTATTGCTTCACTACCCACTCAACTTTGTGTCCTCTTTTTTTTTTAAACCCTTCAAAAACCAATGTGAGCTGCCTAAATATCCATGACTATGTGTTCTTCCACTAGAGAAAGGTCAACTTATCAGGGGCTACCCTCTTGGAGGAAATTGACTCTTCTTCTTCAAGTAGCTGACAAGTTCCAATAGCTATACAGATAGAGGTGGAGTTGTGTACCCAACTCCCCTCTCCATGCTGGGGTTTGTGCTTTCATAGGTTTTTGTGCATGCTGTCCCAAACAGTGTGAGTTCATATGAACAACTGTCACACTGTGTCCAGAAGATAATGTTTCATCTGCTGTCAGTCAGTCATCTGCTGCCTCGGGCCCTTACACTTTTCCATTCCCTAGTCAGTACTGATCCCTGAGTCTTGGGAGGGGAATGTGATATATATGTGCATATGTGCATATATATATATACTCCCATTAGGGCTGAACATTCTACAGTCTCTTATTCTCTGCACCTTGGTTAGTTGCAGGTCACATGTTAATCACAATCTACTTCAAATAGAAGCTTCTCAGATGAGTGTTGAGAGATGCATGGATCTAGAAGTATAATGATAAACCATGAAGAGTGGATTTAATATTGTCCATTTAGCAGCATAATAGTGGTAGGTTCTTCCCTAGGCTTTATGACTTATCTAGTCATGGGTTCTTGGACCATGGATAGCTATGTGTTTCATCTTGTGGAGTGAGATTAGATTCAATTAGAAAGTACTTCTTTACTCCTATGATTTTCATGCCACCAGCACATTGATGGGTATGTCCTTCCAGGCCAGTCATTATCACAGTTGGGTATGGTTGGTGACTACTTTCTCCTCTGTGGGCTTACATATAACCTTCCAGCACCATGATTTCTCTGTATTCTATGGCTTAGGTAGTGGTGTCTTTAGCAATAGGGTCTTATCATCAAGGGCTGGAGGGAAAACAAAGGCATTGGTAATAGCCTGGAGTGTTTTGAGGTCTATGGATAGTCACTAGCCAACAACTCCAAAGAAAGCAACCCATTCCTTACACTGAACTTTTTATTTGTTAGTATGTGGTGTCTTGTAGAGGATTTTTGACCTGTTAGGGCAGTGGCTTTCAACCTTCCCATTGCTATGACCCTTTGATATGGTTCTTCATGCTGTGATGAACTCCTCCCCCCAAACATAAAATTGCTTTCATAGTTATTTCATAACTATAATTTTGCTGCTGCTATGAGTCATAATATAAATACCTGTGTTTCCTAATGGTTTTAGGCAACCCAAAGGGGTCACAACCCATATTTTGAGAACCACCATGTTAGAAGTAACTCCATTTTAACTTTTTTTTGTGCATAGGTTTATATATATTTTAGGAAACATTTACAGTAGTAAGTTTCCATGTGTCTTTTTGAAATGTCCTTAGTGTTATTTATCACTTTCTACGCTCCCTCCTTTATCCTGGCCTTTGCGTTCCTATTTCAGTTTAACCCTTACTATTCACTTTTTTTTTTATAACCCTTTAAACTAGTGCCTTTTATCTTCTTCCCCATGGAATGGTCTTAACCACAGTCATTTACTCTTTTGCTGACCTCTATTAGTTTTCCAAGTGACTATTGTTTCTATCAAAAACAATGGGACTTGTGTTAAGGACATCAGTTTTGGTTCCATTATTTGTGTCAACCAATTTGTCAAAAATGTTTTAGAGATCAAATATCATTCAATAAGGCATATCCAGTTTCTGAAATACAAATATTGAAGTATCCACACCAGGTGTTTAAAAATAATTTTAGAAGAAATATTTTTGAAGAACAATTTTTCTGTAATTATTGGATACAAAGAGGTTATTTGATAATTTTATTCTAAATTTGACTTATAGAAGAAACATTCTTGAAATCAAGAATTCTAAGTTTGTTACTTAGAATTCTAAAATGATAAAACTCCATTATACATGTGTATAAAAATTCTCAATGAATAGGTTTTTTTTTTTTTTTTTTTTTTTTTAGAAAAAATTTTGTCTCCCTCTTTACCTGCTGCAACAGCAATCACTCAGTACTCTAGGCATTTTTCCACATGGGAAGGGGTCATTTGTTAAAAACTACATGTGTACCTTTGGCTGTAGTTCAAACTAAATTAAGAGCATGTGACCTCATAAAGAAAACATATTATGCAAAATATAAGAAATTTAATATGAAACGGCACCCATCTCTGAATCTGCTATTTTGTTAAGCACAGGGCTGTTGCTATTTAATTTTGGTTTTCTAACATTGTGATATAAACATCAAGTTGTTAGAATAAATGGAAATGACTCTAGAAGCTGTACAGATCCAAGAATGGGGATAAGTCATGATAGCCCATTAATGGAGACTCATCCTCAGCATGGCAGAAGGCTTGATGACTTATTCATAGGTCAGTTTTTCTCCTAAGTGAGAAAAGAGGGTGTTTTGCAGAAGACAACTTGATTTTAACAAATAACAAGAGGCATAACTACTGGACAACTACAGGGCACAGCACTGTGTAGAAGACACAGGAAGGAGGCAGGGAAAGTCCTTAGGGGAGTAAGAAGAAGTTCCTGCTTCTCTCCAGGTCAGGCTCCCTAGCTTGTGCTCAGTAAGTCTTATTTACATAGTTATATAATTTACAAATAGGAATAACACCATCAGCGCAAATTGTCCAGATTTTAAAAGACCCTTCATAATAAGACAAATCTCACCCCCTTTCCCGTATCTATTCCTAGAGCAAAACAGACTGGATTTGATATGCAAACTCAACCTTGCTATAGTGGACTGAACCCTCCTTGCCTGTAGCTTACCATTCTCTTGATCCACCTGTGGACTTGATGACACTTCATTAAAGGTTTGCGTCTTTCCTTGTAACATATTGCCTGAGTTTGTTTATTATTACTATTTTAAAACATTTACTTGTGTGTGAACAAATATGGATCAATGCACAAGTAGAAGGAAGAGGATAACGTGTAGAAGACCATTCTACTTTTTAACTGTATGGATTCTGGGAACTGAACTCATGTCACTAGGCTTGGTAGTTAGCATCTTTTACCTGCTGAACCATACCACAGGTCCTGAATACAAGTACATTTACAAAAAGGTGAGAAAGTTTTAGAGTTTTCTATTTCATAAGTAGTTTTGTTTCTTACATTATCCTTCAATTACTCAGTGAGGCCATCTGTGACTCTAAGTTTCTTTCTAAGCATTTTTAATTATAGCAGTAATAAAGAAATAGAAATATTTACTTTTAAAAAATCTCTTTTGATTAGTCTAAAATAATTCTTGTCTTAAAGTCCATTTTTAATGAAACTACAAACATAGCTGATAGTCAGAGAATATCATATTAGTAGAACACATAACATTCTCAAATAAAATTTAACATTTACCAAGACACAACATGTTGTATGCAATACAGAGGGTTTTCATTGACTCCTCATGTGTCAGCCTGCATCTCACAATGGCTTTCAGTTGTGGTTCATCTGATGACGCTTTCATGATGCCTTTGTATCTGAGGATAGTCTATCAAGGCACAGAAGCTGTGTTCTGGTGTACAAGCTCTAATGGTGGCTTCTAACTCCCACAGATTCTGTTGAAAATTCCTCTGTCTTTCTGATTCTTATTTCACCAGAGTGGAGCAGTTTGGGTTTCTGCCTCTTTGTAATCTTTTGTTCCTTTAAGTTTACAAGCCTTTGTCTATAGTGTGTTTTCTTTACACCTATCTTTGGAGCTCTCTCCCTCCTCTCTTCCCCCCCCCCCCACCCCGTCTCTCTCTCATGTTCCCACTCTCTCTCTCTTAGTATGTGCCTTTGATGAGGTCTTGTAGATTCTCAATGCATGAGATCTCATCAGACTTTGAACATACAGTTGGGTGGCTTTCAGCACTTGGAGCAGCAGTACCCAATGCCTGTCTTCAGGTGCTGCTCTTAAGATATTTATGCTCTATTCTTTCTTGGAATCACTTAATTAAATGACTTTGAACCCCTTTGAAATGACTAGACACTGTATCTTAATCTCTAATGAAGTTTTAGTAGGTGGCATCTGGTCAGGGCTGATGCATATTTACATACTGGAAGTTAAAGGTACAGAAGAGGAAGAAGTGGAGGTTGGTGCTTATAATGGAAGCACAGCTACCTTTTCTTTTTTTTTTCTTTAATTATTTTCACATAATGTGCTTTCATCATATCCTTTCTCCATCCTACAGCTTCTCTCAGATCCTCCACACCTTCCTATTCAGCAACTTTATGTTCTCTATCTCGGCCTTGAAAAACAAAACACCAAAATAAAACCCAATACAAAACAAACTGCATAAAAAGGACAAGTAACAAAATCAAACAAAAAGTACACAAGAAAACATGGAATCTGTTTTGTGTTGGCCCACTGCTCCTGCACTTGTGGTTTGCTCTGGAGTGTGGTAGACAAACCCAGTGACACTTCACTGGAGAAAATGGATTTCCCCTTTCCTATCATGTATTGATTTAAAAAAATAGATCAATGTCTTTTTGAAAAGCCACATGGAAACCTAGTATTATAGAAGTCACCTGAAGTATAGACATATATGAAAGGAATTTATCGTGTAACAGTCACCTTAGAGTATGGGAGACAAGAACTTAACTATACATCCATGGTACCAAGTAAAACCTGCAGAGCCAGAAATGAGTTACCTCTTATTGAGGTGTTGACCAAAACATTCCAAACACACACACACACACACACACACACACACACACCACACACACACACTATAGCAAGTACCACAGGCTATTGCTAAAACTATTGGTTATTCTCCATAACTGTGCCTGTTAGACCACATTGATGAAGACACAATTCATTTATGCTATCAGAGATGGAGAAATCGAGCTGCTGCCCAACTTTAAACTTTGCCTCTACTAACCATTGTTCATCATACTGGAATGTACTTTGTATACTACTAAAGGAAAAAAGTCATTAGTATTATCAAGCTACAAAACTGACCTAGAACAGTGAACTGACTGAAGGATATATAGATGAGCAGTGGTACAAATGTTATGTAGGTAACCAACTACCTTCTGATTAAGATTGAGAGGAGACTGATAACTGAGATGGCTAACATGGCTAGGAACTTGAGGCCAGATAGGTCATTGACCTATGAGAAAACTTACTATTGTTTTGATGAAAGAACATAACAATAAATGGCTCATAATGACATACTACTATGCTCATAAATCAGTGCCTTGCTTGACTCACGTCAAAGAAGTTTCTTCTTGCAGTGGGTGATAATTAACACAGAGACCCAAAGCTGGACAATGTATAGAAGTAGAGACTTTGGAGTTGTAAGAGGGATGTCTTCATTAAATCCTTCCTCTCAGGTCTCAGGGATCTATGGAGAAGAGGAGGTGAAGGATTTTAAGAGCCAAAGGTGGTAGATTATTTCCAGGCTCCTTGATTTCTATGAGCTCCCATGTGTCCTGGTCAGTTGATTTCTGTGAGCTCACTTCTTTTGATGCTTTAATTTTAGCAAGATTCAAACCATTCAAATGTTCAATTTAGCATTCTAAGGACTTAATGAAATAGAGTTAACAGAGTCCCCTGGTCGTAAGCATAGCAGAACAGCATGATATTGTTTTTGTAGTTTCTAAATAATAACATCTCTATAATGCAGCTTGGGTTGTATGACAAGAGAACTCAAGCAAACATTTCAAATAAGCTCTGGTTACATCATCTAGGAGAGATTATTGTGTCCCATTTTCTTAGCGGCAAATAGTTCATTGTGTCATTGTTAACCTTCTTTTAATAAAACTCTCTTTTGTAAAAAAGTAATATTCAAACAAAACCGTAAAAGCAGAAAAATAATATGCATTGCAAAAATCTCATTTTCAGGAAGGAGTGCTGTTAAAACGTGTCCATTTCTCTCTGTATTTTTTAATGTGTTTTCCCCTGTAATTATCTGCTGCATTTATAGGCAGTGAACAAAAAGTATTTTTCCTCCTGACCAATTTAGAAACTGTGTTGTTTTCTTCTTAATAGCATGCAAAGATGGTAGTTCCATGATGTAAAAGCTGAGTTGAAGATTCCTTTAAATTATAATTTCTGAGTTACTGGTGGATTAGACTGATAGATGCTTTCTCAACAATGGAAAAAGTGAATAGTGTGCAGGTTGAGTGTGATTTTCAGGGAAATAACAGTAATTTCAGTTATAGAATTTCAGAAGCAAGGAGATATTAAGTATAAAAAAGGTCTTTTGCAAGTAAGTCTGAAAATGTGATAAAAATTTTAGAGGAAAAACACTTATGATATGATTTTATCTCTTATTACCAAAGTCACATACACATAGTTCAGAAAAGGGAGGAAGGAGGGGAATGTTAAAATGGTAAATAAGGCAAGTTCTCTCAATATTTTGGTATATGATCTTTCAGAATTTTTCTCCCTCCTCATATATGTATGTCTCTCATGTATATATGAGAAAGACAGAAACAGAGACAGATAGAAAGATTGACAGAGAGACAGAAAAATATAAAGTCAGAGAGGCTTGTATGGTAGTACATGTCTGTACCCTCGACTACTTGGAAGATGTAGGATCTCAAGTTCAAGGCATGCCTAGGCAATTTAGTGATACCTTCTCTGAAATTAAAGTTTAGGGAAAAGCTGGGTAGGTGTGATGGCTCAGCAGTAAAGGCATGTGCTATCAAACATGACAACTTTTGTCTACTTTTGCATCTACACAAGTGCTCTTGCACACACATTTGCACACATGAACACACATGTATTTTCTGTCACGATCTGGATATTGTTCATAAGGACTTCATCTTTGCTTTTCAGTAGATTAGGAGTGTCAATAGTTTTACTTCTCATGTTTGTAAATTCTCTTCTACTGGGTCACATAAGCCTTCATGCATATACACAATGAGTATGCTGTAAGCACGTAAACCCAACTCACTGCTACTCTTTCCAGCCTTCTTGGTCCCCTTTGTTCCTCCACACAGTTTTGTGATTTTATGCATCTATATAAAATGACAGACAGTTGCACATAAATGTTTACTGCAGCACTATTCACGATAGTTAAGCAAGGAGCCAGCCTAGGTATCTCTCAGCAGTAGACTCCTTACAATGTCTAAAGTATTGTTATGAAAGTCACATTAGCACATTTACATCTTCACTGTCTGTGTTGGAGTTGAAATTGCACACACATATGTATTCAAGTGTACCCACCTGTGTATACACAGAGGTCAGAAAAGAATGACAGGCATCATGCTTTGTCACTTTCCATGTTATTCTTTTGAGATATGGTCTCACTGAATCTGGAGCTGGGCTGGATGCCAACAAACTCAAACAAACATTTTGTCTCTGCTCTGCAGTTAACCACTGAGCACCTGATCACCTTCAGCTTTTTATGTGGGTGCTGGGGATTTGAACTAAGGTCCTTATACTTGTAACAAATGCTCTTAGCCACTGAGCCATATCCCCTGCCCAATTTTCTCCTTTTGAGTGTTTAAATTTCTGCTGTGATGGAACCAACTATTTCTTTATTTAATACTTAAACTGAAATTGTTATTGGAGAAAGTATATTTAAATAATTAAACAAAATGCTAATTTTTTTCTGTTAAAATTCTCAGTAATGATCCAATCCTAAACAATAGAAAGCTGACTTTAATTCAACTAGCTCTCAAAATGGTAATGTTGGCTAGATTTCCTGTATTAGTCATAATTTCCTTCCTGTTGAGCAAGTCTTATGTCTAATTAGAGAGCTGTTGGTTACCACCAAAGTACTCATGCCAGTATCACACCCTTAGGGTTATTGTGCTATAAGAGTCTGTGGCTCTTAGGTGTCACAGGTGGGCAAGACTATTGGTTGATTCCATCCCATGGAAGCTTACATGGCACCTTTGGGTATCATGAAATCTAAGCCTCAGAAAGGAGGTAATCAGGTTCAATACATTTTGAGTATTACATGTCCTGTGTCCAAAGGGCAAAGGCTTTTCAGCTATCAGACTAACCTTCAACCTCTTGGAGGTACACGAGGGCTGTAACAATAGCCTATGATTTGGAAGTCTCATGCACTCCACTGACTAACAGCTTGAAAGGGGGTTTCTTGTGCCTACATTAGAGTTAGTCTATAGCTTTTGGGAAAAGCATTGCCAGCTTAGATGGGAAATGTCGCTTAAACTACATATGTATGTCTGTATACACAAATGCATGTATCGTGTGCAATTTTAATTAAATGGATAATAATATGATTCTTTATGACACTTTTAGACATCCTTACTGTTGTTTTACCCTTGTCTCTCTCTCTTTATTTCTCT
>JADRCD010199477.1:12627-24113 GCA_019843815.1 Montemys delectorum | reverse complement strand
AATAAATTGAAATCATGTAACTTTTCTCATCATAATGCAATAAAACTAAAAAAAAAAAAAAAAAAAGATAAGGAGATGAAGTCTCCAACAGTCTGGGTGGTGTCCAAGCCTCAAGGGATCTCAGGTAGTGAGGTAGCCACAACCAGCCTTGGGCTCTAAGACCATGGGGAAGGGCATGGGTCTCACTGAGGTCAGTCTATTGCTGTCCCCAGTCATCTGGGCAGTGCCCCAGGACCTCTGCAAGGACACCAGTGTATTAACATTTGCACTGGAGGAGCCAATCTGGTTAAAATCAAGTTACTTCATGAAGAGAAGGCAAGTCAGAGGAGAACCAGTCAGAGGAAGGAAGCCTGGCAGGGCCTGTACCTAGGGGACCACTGCCCTGCACACCCACAGGCCTGCCTAGGTCAGTCAGGAGCCGGGTGATGCCCCTTCTCTGCCAATGTAACTATGCTTTTATCACTCCTGATCCTGAAAGAGGCACAAAGGGAGCCACTGCAAGTTGTATCAATTTTCTTCCACACTGGTTGTTTGACTATCACAAAAGTAGAGACTGATTGAATGGCCTGGCATGTAGTGATTTTAGCCCTAAGGCTGACCCTGAGGGCACACAATGCACCAAGAAATAATGTACTTGAAGAAGTTGTACATTATTTTGGCTAGAACAGGAAAAATCCAGTAATAGCTAGTTTGGTTGTCATGTAAATGTGGGCACATACCAAAGACAGGAAGTTTTTACTCCCACAAGAGTCAACGGGGACATCCATTGGACAAAGTACAGAAAGGCCCTCGTACTCTGAAGGCATTTTTTTAAAATATGATGTTTCCGTTTGGCCAAAACTTTTGGAACTGTGAAGATTAAAACCAAGAGTCTGCCAACCCCACCATGTGGAGCCAATGGAGAGTGGCCTCACAAAAGGTTCTTTAAGTGGAGGATCACCTCTGCAATCAGGCCTGAGAGATCATGTTCACTCAGATTGTGAGGGTGCTCTGCAGAGAAGAACGAGACCTGCATGGTATTTTGAGTATGCAGCTGTGAACAATGAAGTCAGGTCTGGGGCATGCAAAGTTAGTCTGTATACTTGGAAGGAGTCCTGCTCGCTGTCGGACAAGCGTCGCTGTTTGGAGAGGACTGTTGGTCTGATTCCTGCAGGGTCTTTTTATTAATAGGTAGGTGATTTGCCAGGATTTCAACAATATGCCAAGTGGAAACCAGAGGGTATTGATCATTAGTGTCAATATAGTATTTTTCTTCATGTACTAAATTGTACTACATATAAAGAAGTAGATCCATTTTGCAATTTAGGAAAGGGAAGGGGAAGCCAGGGAGGAAAGCTCTGGGTTTATGTGAGAGTCCCTGTCTGGGTGTATAAGGTGGGGAGGGATGGGGACATTTGACATCAACATATTCCTTTGCACACACACATACCAAAGCCAAAGAAACAGATGGATGGGAGGGAGATAGACAGATGAATATTTTGCTGTGTCCTTTCTCCAATGCTGAGAGCCAGGCACTGAGACAGAGCCACTCCCAACACAATTCAGTCCCCTTTGACTCTGGGAGCTTATTCCTAATATTGTGATAACACTGTGATACTCCCTCCAGGAGCAGAAGGTTGAAGCCAGGCACACTTTCTAAGATAATTCCTGACAGGACACTTGAAGAAGCCAGTTGGCATCACAGAAGTGTTCAGAGTAGAACTATTAGTTGTGACACACCCTTACATTTCAGTTCCAAACGTCAAGTGAGTGATTCTCCCAAGACTAGCACACTGTGTGCTAAAATCAGCTTTTGGATGACAGGCAGCTCCTTCAGAACCAAATCAGAGATACACACTTACTGCATTTGCTTTGTTTGGATTCAGGACTGGCTACTTCCTTAGTGTATTTCCAGACACTCTCCATCCACTGATATGACTTCAACATCTCTCTGACGATCTATGTCAGAGTGATAAGAAACATCTAAGCTGCTGTGTATGGTGTGCATTTCTAAGTGCTTTATGTAGCAGCAACTCATTTAACTCTTGGCCAGTTCATGAGGTTGGCTCTTAATCTCCTATTCTACAGACAGAAAAGCTGAGGTACAAAGAAGTCAGTTGCTTCGTCTCAAAGGAGGACATTAAGGGTAATTTGGCTCTAGAGTCAAGAGTCAGCATTAAAAAAAATAGCATTTTTAAAGCATTTTAAAAACATCTTACTGACAGTAACTGTCCATCTTTGTGGGTCGCAGTGTAACTTTTGATATATTTACATACTGTGTACTGATCAACTCAAGAAACTTAGGGTTAGTCACTATATCAAACTCTTACTACTTCTTTGTGATGAAAACATTCAAAATCTGCTCCTCTGGCTAATATCTGTTATATGGTGCAATAAAGCTAATCACGGGCAGCCTCAGAATAGATAACACTCCCACTTACTCCTTTCTGGTTGTGACTTTAAACCCATCAGCAGATTGTGCGTGCGTGCGTGTGTGTGTGTGTGTGTGTGTGTGCATGTGCATGACGTGTAAAGCCCGACAAATAATTTCTAATCTCCAGATGACCTGCTATAACGCTCACTCTGCTGTCATAAAACACAAATGCCTACAAGCAGGTATGCACAAACGAGTACAATGTGTTACAATGAAACACTACAGCCAATGAAATGTGATTTTCACATGAGCGTCATATCATATGAGTATCAATAGCACTTTTGATTCTTTACAACCATGAAATAATGCTAAGCACTGACTGGGCATTTGGGGAGAGAAAGAAAGCCAGCGTCAACTACACATACCTGGTGATTCCCAGGTAGCATGGTCTATTTTCTTCTCTAACTAATCAAGGCCTCAAGCAAAGCATCAGCACTTCTCCCTGACTTGCTGAATGCAAACCCAGAACTTCCGTAATACTAGTTTTACCCAGCTGCAAAACAAAGCAGCTGCCAGGAACCACTCTTCCATGATGGACGCATGCCCCTAAAGTGAAGACACACATACCCTGCCTGCGACAACAAAACTCTGCAGAGCTTATCTTGGTTAGTTAAGTAATTTTTCAGGGTAATTATAAAATATTTTCTGGCAAAAGTACACAGCATATCTACAGGAAGCTGCAATTACAGGCATACCTCCCTTTTGGTACCTTCCCCCTTCAATGGAAAAAATTTATCAATGTATACTAGGAAATATTGCCTTAGTATTCTTGAATACAACTGGCTCCCCAGAATCACTAAAAGGTCCCAATGTCCTATATCACTACTTAACCATTTTTAAACAGACACTGGTCAAGGGTTAGAAACAATACAATAAAAGAAAATGTAGATAGATAAAAACATGAAGACCAAGTTTTATCTCTCTAAAAAAAATAAGGTATAAGAAATTATATTATGAAGTTAAAAAAAGAACATTAATATTAGCTTTTCAAAATAAATATTCCAAAGTTCACAATTCTTCTTTCCCTTAAACTAGATATTGTTCTTGAAATGTTTAACTATAACTTGCAAACTGATAAATAAAACTGACATAGCCCTATGGCTGTACTTTATTATCTTATGATATGTACTATCTGCTATAAAAAAAAGTTAATGAATACTTTTGCTTGTAGATTCAAAGTACTAGATCAACCCAGATTACTCCTGTTAAACCCATACATTTCTATGGGCCTCTGGCTGTGACCAGCCAAAGGCCACTGTGTCTAGTGAACTCAACCATCACTCGAATATCTGAAAACAAAAACTCAATTTTTGTCTTGGCTTTAAAAGTTCTGTCAGTTCTAACACCTCTTATACAAAGAGGAATAAAAGTTAAATATTCTCTATGCCTGGCCTGTTAATGCTAGCTATTGAGGAGGCTTAGGTCAGGAGGATCACAAGTTCAAGGCCTGCCTAGACTACTGTAAGATCATGCCAGCTCAAACAATCCAATGAGATCATTTCTCAGAGTCAAGAGACCTGGAATACAGTGCATTGGTAGTGTTTGTCCAGCACATGTCCCCAATAACAGCACTGTCACAAACTCTTGGATGAGAGCAGTCCCCTTCAGGTCCATTATAACTTCAGCTAGACGTACAGCTGAAGGTACAAGTGACTGACTAGGAGAACCACCGATCAACCACTGATCACTCTGTGCAGTTGCTCGAGGAAGTGGGCATTTAGCTCTGTATTCAAGTATTTCCTGCACACCTAGAGCTGTACTGGATAGAAAAGATACTGTGCTCCCGGGGCTATGCATTCAGGTGAAGTGTACTTCACTACTATGTGCAAAGATCACTTTTGGCTTATTCACAAGAAGGGCAGAAAAGAGAATCCTCCAACGTGTGCAGTTCAGGTTTATAGCTAGACCACCTCTGGTCCTGATTAAAGGAAAGAATGTTGGAGGGAGGCTCAGCAACCAAATACTGCCTGCAAACTTACAAACTGATTGCTCATCAAGATGAGAGGGAGCTGAGGTAAGAAGAATGTTTTCAGTAAGCCTTCCAATTGTCACACAAAGGCTGCCTCTAAGGGACTTAGAAAAGGTCCTGAGAGCAGCAGCCGTGACCCTGGGGACCTGGCCCTCTTGCCAGCCTCTCTCCTGGGGGTTAAGGTACAGCGTTCTAGTTAGATGTTTTCCTCTAACGATGACACTACACAGACAAAGGAGAAACACTGGCCCGTAGTTGAGTTTCAAGCATACTTTCCCATAAGGGAAAATATTCTAAGTCCAACCACAGAACAGGTCAGATTAACATCAGAGACAGGCCTGGCCAGGAAGTTCTAAGGAACTTAGAAAACATCTTCTATAAAGGCAATAAATTAACAAATAGTTTCAATTTTGAATTTTTTTTCTAATTCAAATGGAATTATTATGAGTAAAAGCTACTATCTTATGTTTGCATCCGTACTTATGCCACCTCATAAAATATTTATATTTTTAGCTGCAGATGAATGGATTTCTTAAGGAAACAGTGGTCAAAATTTATACCCATCCAAAAGAGACTAAACTACAAAATAGACTACATTCCACTTGCCATCAAGTCCTAGAATTTAGAAATGGGCAGTCTGAAGCAGCAATGAGAAGAAGGCACACACACGAGACATATGGGATAGAAAACTTGAGAGACACTCAAAACTCAAGGACATAAACTGATGCACTGAAATAATCTTACACATTTCATAGGAATGTTCCTACAAACTTCTCTTTTTTAAAAATTTCCAGTGGGGGCTTTCAGGGCATTTGGGTGTATAAGTTTTGGTGAATAAGATCTTCACAGTTAAAATTGTTATATAAATTATGTTTAGACATATTATTTTCCTACCGGTTCTTTAAATAATTTTGTTCAGTTTATTCACCTAAATCTTTACCTCAGAACTGAGCTGTTATTCATTATCTGCATAAACTTACATATCAACTGCTTCAGTATTAGTAATTTGAGTTACAATGCCAATATACAATACGATGCTTTTACTAGGAATTCTATTTGCTTTAGAACAATTCATTTGTACTTCATTAAGGGATTTTTTTTTCTGATTTACTTGGTTTCATTCATTCCACATTTATTCCTATCTTCAACAGTTCATTAGCATGGCATTCATTATTTACACAGTATAAGTTGTAATACCAGTAGCAGTGTAATCTATGTAGACGTTTAAGCCTTTTAAAAGCCAAGTCCAATTGCCAATACACAAAGGAAAGCAGGAGATGTAACTGGGCAGGTGGCACAGAAAAATAAAGATATTCATGGATAAAAAATACAGAACTAGAAAGGTAGGTCAACCATAAAAGTTTTTACTGCTCTTGCAGAAGACCGGGGTTCAGTTCCAGCACTCAGATTCACAACCATTTATAAGCCCGGCTCTAGGGACTTGACTCTTTCTTCTGACCTCTATGGACATCAGGCACACATAGGGTGACACACCTACAGACAGGCAAATACTTATACACATAGAATAAAATAAGCTAAGAAAAAAGTTCCAGTTGTTCTGAACATGAGCAAGCTTCTTTCTGCCATCCTTGTATAAACAATACGTATTTACACAGCACTTATGCTGGACTGGCACGACACGTGGAAGGATGGTCTCTTAGGTACAGCGTGGAACCATCACCTGTCAGTAAACATCTGATGGCCTACTAACAAAAGCAGGATTAGAAGGTGAGACATCCGGCAGATAGATTAAAACTCTGAGAGATAGTCAAAGGCTTAAAGATAGAGAAAAAAAGGAGAGAAAAACAGATAAATGACCTAACTGAAATTGATACCTTTCCAATTATGACCATTACCACATTGGTAATCATTATTCCAATCTTGATAGCCATGATAGCTTCTTATATCTTCTCAAACAAAAGGGTTTTAGAGACATAAGAGGAAGAGAAATGTGAAAAATGGAAGCAAGATTAAGAAGAAAAATTAGAAAAAAAATCACAAATAAAAATGAGGAAGATACTAAGATGGTAGAGGTACAAGAAAAAGAGAAATGTGAATTAAGACAGGCCTTAGAAGAAAAATTAGAAAAAAATTATAAATAAAATTGATGAAGATACTAGAGATAGAGGAAATAAGGCCAGAGCCTACTGAACTACCACCATATAATGAAAATCAGGAAAGTCAGCCAAAGGTTGTTAGAAAACCAATCTAGCTTCCCCAGTTACTGTACAACAAGTGTCAGCTGGAAACCTACAAGAGTATGAAGAATTCGGATGGCATCCTGTAGATATATTAGATTCAAAAACACTTAAAAGAAGCAGTAAATTCATATAGTAAACATTCACCATTCATAAAGCAGATATTAAATTCTAGGGCAATTCAAAATAGAATAATCCCCCAAGACTGGAAAGATGATAAGAGCAATTTTAGAAACTGGTCTGTAGTTACAATAGCGTTTATGGTGGAAAAAAGAGGCTAGGGAGATGGAACAGAAAAATAAGGCTAGAGGTGTATATCAATAATTCTCAAGATCAGCTACTAAGCCAAGGTCCTTATGCTGACTCTGAGGATGTTGGACACATGAAACTGTGGAGCAGTAACTAGCCTTGTGGCAGACATAGAATAGTTTAAATGGATTATATAAATTACAGCCCAAGCTTAAGGCCTAGGCTTAAATAAGCCTCTGAGTTGTTATCTGGGAACTGGGGTGCATATGAAAAAGCCCAAGGTTATAGTATGTGATGCAGACTTATAAAGTATACAGATATTACACCACTTCAAATAAGGGGATTGATCATTCTGGATGTTAAGCATAGAAAGGTCCTGGAACCAATCCCATAAGAATACCAAGAGACAACTGTGTGGTGATAGATGAAAAGTGAAATTCTTCAAGATCATGGCTGGAGGGCAGAGAGTGGAACACTTTTTTCATAGCAGATCTTCTCCCACTTCCAAAACCATCTTTAAATTATTACAGAGAACATAGAACAATAAACAACTTTTAAGTAATTCCAAAGACGTCCAAACAACTCCAGTCTAAAAAGATTTGTCAAAGGCAGCAGCAGCACATTGTGGGATTTTTTTTTTCAAGATCAGCTATAAGAAGCCTGCAACATGCCCAACAGCATGAACTTAGTAATGGAATCAATGACTCAAAACCCTTTCTGAAACTCCTCCATCCTCTGAACTGAGACGGTTTCTGCTGAGATAGTCGAAGCCTTAGCAAACCTAATGGAACTGCAAGTAACTGACACATCTGAGAATTACAACTGAGCAAAGAAAACCATAGAGGTAAAAGTATCCACGCATCCAAGAGTACCTAGAGAACACAGACCCTCTGTATCTATCATTCAGTGGGTAACATTCAGAGACTACACTACATAAATCCCAAACTCAGGTCTGAGAGAACTGTTATGTGAAAAGTAACTTGTGAGGTTCAATAATGTTTGGTTTACATCTGGGTTTCTGAGCAAACATAACCACTCTGGAAAGAGTATGGGGTGTTCTACACTAGGACTTACCTTGATCACTACCTCCTTTTGTGAATCAGAGACAACATAATGGCACAGCTGTCACTCGGGCAGCAGTTTCATCAGTCTAAGTAAATCCTGTGTAAGTCAACACTGAATTTCCACGTGGCAAATAAAAGGACCAGAAGCTATTTCATAAAGTCTGACTTCAACAACTTCACGGCAGTGCTGATGTATTCAACAGAAACGACTTTTCAGGACTCAGAGTAAGGGAAATTAAGTATTCATGAACACTCTGTGAACATAACATCAATGCTATAGAACAGCAGTGAGGTCCTCTAGTTCCTATACCTCAAAAAAATGCCATCTGTATTTAACAGGTGTACTTTATGCATATAAAATAATGAAATCTTGCTTTCACACAGAATTATAAGTATGTTCTTATAAACACAGTACACTATGTGATCATGCACAAGTGACATCATAGCTCAACTTAGGACTGCAAGTTGTAATGAATTAATTTTTACAATTACATTAAAAAAATCAAAACTACATTGAATAGAAATAATTTAAAATATTAAGACACACAAAGATTATCAAGTTATTTAATTATATTCTTTTTTTTTTTTTTTTTTTGAGACAGGGTTTTTCTGTGTAGCCCTGGCTGTCCTGGAACTCACTCTGTAGACCAGGTTGGCCTCCAACTCAGAAATCCATTTGCCTCTGCCTCCCAAGTGCTGGGATTAAAGGCGTGCACCACCACTGCCCGGCTTGATTATATTCTTGTTTCATTAAAATTCAGTAAAGTAGACTATAAACTAAAATCCTAAGACAAAATGAAAACCAGTAAGATTCATAAATCAGAAGTATATTAGCACTCCTAAGACTATGACCAGAACCCATATATCTTCTTTATAGCACATCTGTCCTAAATTCAATCTGTCTGCAAAAGAATGATATTACCCCATATTCCAGGTCTAGTTGTAAGATAAAGTACTAAAACTGGGCAATTTATCACATACCAGATTTAAAGTGAATTAAACGTGGAAATGCCTAATTGGGGGGGGGGGGGGTTGAAGACAAAGCATGGCATACTCACTCACTACCACAAGTTTCCATCAGAGTAGCTTAGACATACTCAATGCTTTGCCCGTTGATTGGCTCACCCATTGAAACCCACATTAGTCTCAGGCACTTTTCTAAGGGTTGCTCACACAGTAAGTAATAAATATAAGCTGTTCTACCCTGGAGCCCTTAGAATGACTAATCTGGTGTTTTATTTCACGATAATCCTTCAAAGAGAGTACTGTTATTATCTCCAATTTTACAGATAACAAACTCAGGCTATAAAATCATTTGCCCATAACCAGTAAAAAGACTTGAACAGGATTATATCCAGTCTGTCTCTAAAGCCCAAGATGTATTGTTTTTTAAATCATATTTATTTACTTAGCGTTCACATAGGAGGCTAAAGGGCACACTGCAAGACTCGGTTCTTCTGTTCCACTTTATGGACCCCAGGAATCAAACCCAGGTCATTAGACTTGGTAGGCAGGGTCTACCCACTGAGCCATCTCACTGACCTATTAACCACCAACTAGAGAGTCTACCAAGGCAAGGTTTCTCAACCCTTCTTTCCCCCTAGTAATAAAGCTCTCTTAAAGAACCGTTTAGACCAAAATAGTAAAAAATAAAAAAGCCAGGTGGCAGCAGCACATGCCTTTAATCTCAGCACTTAGGAGTCAGAGGCAGATGGATCTCTGTGATTTCAACACCAACCTGGTCTACAGAACAGGCTCCATCCAGTACAGCCAGGATTGTTTCATAGAGAAACCCTGTCTCAAAAAACCAACCAAACAAACAATCAAACAAACAAATAAATCTTTTAGACATTTTCTTCTGCCAATCACGTTAGCCCTTTGAAAATTTAATATCACACATATGCTTGGTATATCTGCACATACTATGCGTACATCTCTCTATACTTCAAAAAGCAATAAGGTCTATGTTACACACACTCAAGAACTAATTTTTGCTCTCTTGACAGCCATACTGACAGTGCTCTAGCACTGCTGACACTTTAATTCAAATAACCTCTAGTATGGGGTGGTATCCTGTGTATTACAGGATATTGAACACTATCCTAAGCATGTATCCAGCAGAAGCCCGTGGCACTTCCCAAACCAAAATCATGTTAAAATCTTTCCCAAAAGTTCCTATCCTTAAAACATGCACTAGGTGCTGCAACTTACATGTAAGGGCTGCCAATTCTAATCTTATTTATAACAAACTGGGATGGGCAGGATATACACAGACTGCATCTCTGTAGCTGGGATGAGGGAGCAGATGCAGTGGCAGCACAGTGGCAAGGAGAGTTGATAACTAGTTTAAACACAGCAGGGAAAGAAACCCACATTAGACCAGTAAGTGAAAGGACATTAAAGTTTAATAACTCCATTTATACAGTGTCACAGAATATGGCTAACCCCCATCCCAAATGATCAGTGAGACAAACGATCTCAGTGTAAGTATATGAGGCCATAACCAAAGCCCAGGAGAGCAGTGCATTCTACAAATGGACTTCCACAATATCCACATAATACGCTAGTCAAGAAGCAAAGCTAGAATTAGGGCTACACAGATGGTAATGGAAACGACAGCTTGGAGAGTTCTAGACTGCAAACAACTAGAGGGCATTTAGATTATTACAAATCAATCCCAGGTTGGCATGCAGGAGCAGATTAATAAGAAGCATCATGCATGGATATATAATGAAAGGACTGAAAGTGACCATGGTGGGAGTCCTGATGTAAAAAAGAATTAAATGACAGAGGCACTCTGAAAGCCTGTGCCAGTGATCTAACTCCTAGTAGGCTGTTCTGAGGCTTACACTGGAACATCTGAAAGAGTGGTGCATGGGTACACAACAGTATAATAAATATTTATGCTTTTAATAATGTTTACACTTCATAGCGACATGACAAAGACCAGCAAACAGACATCTGACCACATGTGGTTTAGAGTAAAAGAGCTTAAAAGTAGCTTCCACAGCTAAGATTGGTGGATCTAACCATGTACAGATGTAAATATCAGCCTGATGACTGAGCAGAAGTGAGCAGAAAATTGATGACTCTGTAACACAGGAAAGAACTAATATTTCAAACAAAAACATTAGACTTTCCTTTAAAATACAAAAAGTCCTATTGTGGTAAGAAACAAGACAAAACTGTCCATATCTCCAATGTTATTTAATAGAGATGTGTAATAATTACAGAAGAACAGAATAACCAAAGAAGTGAAAAATGGGGTTAGCAAGATGGCTCGAAAGTGAATGTCACCAGGCCTAACAACCTAAATTAATTTCTAGAATGAAGTAAGCACAAACAGCAAGGACAGGGCACAGTAGCTAGCTATGCCTTTAATACAGCACTAGGAAACAGACAGAAGGCTGAGGCCAGCTGAGTCACAGAGCAAGTGCTGAGCCAGCCTGAGCTACACAGTGAGACCCTCTATCAAACAGAAAAAAAGGGAGGAAGGGAGGAAGAGAGAGAAGGAAAAGAACTCCACCAAGTGTTCTGCTACCTCCACATGTCATGTGCATGCACATATAGTCCCACACATGAGCACGAGCACA
>JADRCD010199477.1:0-12227 GCA_019843815.1 Montemys delectorum | reverse complement strand
TTTTACCTTGATGTATCTAAGGAAGGAAAGCAAGGAGAATCTTGAGCGACACTGACAAGCATAATGCACAAAAACAGTACAACCTATGACAGTGATAGAAAAATATCACGAAATCAAAGGTGAATGATAAATCTACAGTGGAATGAGAATTATGTTATAAATAATAATTCTCCAACTGTAACTTTGGGCAATAAAATATGGCTGAAGTTTACAGGAACTCTAGAGACTGAGAGGAGGGGAAGAACACAACTAAACAAACCTGTGAAATAGAATAGTTTACTTGGCCTAGACTTTTCAATGTCAACTGTAAGCAGGGCTAAAGAGATGGCTCCACATCTGAATTCAAGGTGAGATATCAGGGTAGCATACTTTCAAATGAGTCCTACAGACCTGTGTGAGATGCCGTGTGTAGAAACTGGTTGTACACTGGGCAGTGGTGATGCACGCCTTTAATCCCAGCACTTGGGAGGCAGAGGCAGGCGGATTTCTGAGTTCCAGGCCAGTCTGGTCTACAGAGTGAGTTCCAGGACAGCCAGGGCTACACAGAGAAATCCTGTCTGAAAAAAAAACAAAGAAAGAAAGAAAGAAAGAGAGAGAGAGAGAGAGAGAGAGAGAGAGAGAAAGGAAGGAACAAAGAAACAAAGAAAGAAATCAATCAAGCAAGAAACTGGTTGTGCAGTTCAAGCAAGCAGCATTTTTCAAAGCACACACGGACTCTGGATGGAGGCATGAGTGAACTTGTAGTATCTGTAACTTTCCTGTTCATCTGAAAATCTTTAAGATGGTAGAAAAGTAAGATTAAGTTTATTTTTCAATAACATACATGCTTCAATAGCCCTGTGCCCATAATGGAGTAATAGACAAACTTATGTCTTTCTGATAATACAACATATAATCTTTTTAGTTTAGCTATAATTTTTCTTATCTTTTCAAAACATCTTCAAATTGAGGATTCCACATTACCAAAATGCCAAAAAGGCAAACAGGTTTTAGAACCTCTATTTACCACCTGCCCAGTTCATTCTGCTTCTGCATGAGGTCAGAGATGCTAAAGGAAATGATGTCTAATACAGCACAACTAACATACAAAAAACAAACAAACAAAAAAAACTGAGGCTGAGAGCAAATGGTAACTAGCTTGTTTGCACTATTTTATAACTGTTTCAGATACTTCCTCAAGATGGTACTCTTACAACACAAGTCATATTCTCAGATTTAAAAAGTGACTCACTGAGAAGCCAATCCTACACTGAATATTTAACAATAAAATGCTGGACAATGGTAAACCATTATACCCAAAAGCATAGACTCATTTAATGAAGGATCTTTTCTTCAGAACACAGATTTTTCCTTTTGCCTGGTGGGAAGGTTATAAAACCCAAACAGCCCGAAGAACAAAGCTCATCAGGATCCAGCAGGAGGCACACAGCGCATCCCTGCATGTATGGGTTACCCAGCACATGAGGACCACCCCTGCATCAAACATCCTAAAAGACAACACTGCGGGACACTCAAGAGCTCAGTCATGCCCTAGTCTCACCTTTAATGTACAAATTAAGAAATCCAGCTTTATATAGGGAGACACAGGTGCCCATGCTGTCAGGAATAAGGTATCAAGACTTTTTATTTTGGAGTACTTATTTTGTACAATTCTGCATGTTAAATTCTGTTTTAGTAGTGCACCATTCAAAATTACCCAGACTCTTCCTTTCTGTCCACTCAAAATGTATCACAGACATTAACAATCTCTGAAACGATACATTTGGAAAACTGTTATAAATTGTACAAATCCTCAAAGACTATATATAACCCAAGTCTGTTAGTAAGGAAAGAGAGTGAAAAACACAAGTTACAGATGAGATAGCACAGAGGTCTGGGATCAGTCCTGGAGTAGAAAAGGCAACTGGCAAAATCTACACGAAATGAGTGGTCCATTAGCATCCTGCGCCAACGCTAATGTCTTCTGATAAACACACCGTGGTCACACAACACTTTGATATAACAGGAAGCTGGGAAAGGTACACAGAACGTGCATTCTTGTAACTTTTCTACAACCCTAAGCTTATGCCAAAATAAAAAGCTTTAAGGAGGAATAACAGTGGCTAGACCTGTTTAGTTTATGTCTAGACAGCACTGTAACAAGAGGGAGAGGGAGGAAAAGGAAGTGGGGTGGATTCTAGTTCAGGCTTCTCCAATTGTGACTAGGTTTCCTGGCTGCTTGCACATCAGCTGGCTCTCAGGGTTCCATCTGATGTACACAAAGCTCTAGAGAATGGAACTTTCTCTCATACTGCCAGAAAAATCTCAAAAAGGAAACGGCTTCTTTTCCCTGGGTTTTCTTTTCTTTCTTATCTTAACACAAAGCAAGAGTCTGACATCAATTGTGCAAGTTCTTAGAGACAGAAGCTCTAAGAAGAGTGCCAACAGCTTCCCGGTTCTTCCAAAGAATTTGCAGGCACACCCCAACTTTCCAGGGCACCTGAGACAATCAGAATCCCACCACTCACTCCACTATGCTTGGTAAAGCTCACCTGTGTGATGTACAAAGTCAACAGGAAGGCTACAGAATGCTGGTGGAATTCTTGGCTCTTGTTCCCTAGTGTCTAAGCACTTCTATCAAATCCTTCTCACCTACCCTAGCCACACTCAGAGACAAGGAAAAATCATCGGACTTAACAAAACTAAATAATATAATGAAACAGTCTCATCCCAGAATCATCTGAGTACAAAACTAGGAAAAAAAAAAGATCAAGGGGCTGGCGAGATGGCTCAGTGGGTAAGAGCACTGACTGCTCTTCCAAAGGTCCTGAGTTCGGATCCCAGCAACCACATGGTGGCTCACAACCACCCTTAATGAGATCTGACACCCTCTTCTGGTGCGTCTGAACACAGCTACTGTGAATTACGCTGGAGTGAGCAGGCCTGGCAGAGGTCCTGCAGCCACACACATGATGGCTCACGGGCATCTGTACAGCTACAGTATACTCATACACATAAAATAAATAAAATAAATCTTTTAAAAAAACAGATCAAAGTTGCTGTATGATGCATATCAGTGCAGCGAAGAGCTTTAATTAGGACTAAGTCTGAATTAAATGGTATTTAGAAAAAAAAAGAACTCTTACTATTATCAAAGACAAAGATGTTACTGAACTATTTTATTCACTATTCCATTGAATAAGGAGCTAAAAGCAATGCCACCTGTGCTGGAAAGAGCTGAGATAGGGTGAGACGGGCATAGTAGGCCACTCAACACAGCCATTAACCTTTGGGAGCACAACTTGGCAAATTCTGACCACTCTCTTTTTTCAAAATATTCTTTCCTTTGGCTCTCTTCCTCTTTATTTTCCTGTAATTATTACCTTTGTCACCCAATTTTAGATGTTACTGGGTCCTGGAGCTCTATCCAAGGATATCTTTTTAATTAGCCTTAGGATCTCCCTACAACACAGTAGCTATGTCAATAACTTCAAATAAATAAATTTCACCCTACATTTCTCTCCTCAACATTCCTACTCAACATTCTGAACTCCTCCAGTCTCAAAGGTGACCTCAACCCTGCTCACAATCCCACATCAATAGGCAATTCACTTTCCCACTCTCAGGAGGAAAGCACTCCATATCCGGCTCTTGCTCAGACCTGGAGCAGCCTCCACATCTCCTCCCTTGCTCTCACTTTACTTTACAGAACACCTGCACTTTAGGAGCTTTACTCACTACAAGATGGATCCTACAACACAGGCTTCAGCTTTTAGCTCCTCCTCCATCAGCATTCATCCTTCTCTATTTCTGAGAATTTAGACCAAAAGGCTACAATATTTAACTACAACAATATTTACCCTAAAGTTTTTTAAAAAGTTAAGATGTGACCTAGACCTCCTATACATTTGTAGATGTGCAGCTTTGTCTTCATGTGGGTCCCCTAACAACTAGAGCAGATGCTGTCTCTAACTCTGTTGCCTGCCTTTGGATCCCCTTCCCCCTAGCTGGGCTGCCTTGTCTGGTCTCAGTGGAGTGGGTACACTTAGTCTTGCTATGACTTGATGTGCCAGGGTGGGTTGGTACACATGGTGGGGATGGGGTCCCTTCTCTGAGAAGAGAGAATAATGTTAGGAGGGGTTTATGAAGGTAGGACTAGAAAGAGAGGGAAGCTGTGATATAAAGTGAATAAGTGAATAAATAAAATAATAAAAAATAAATAATTCTGTATAATCCTGGCTGTCCTGGAACTCTGTAGACCAGGGTAACCTCAAACTCAGAGAGATCCATCTGCCTCTGCCTCCTAAATGTGGGAATTAAAGGCATGAGCCACCACTCCTTGGTTATTTTTTAAGTTTTTCTTTTTAAAGATTTATGTATTATGTATGTGTTTTACCTGTATATACACATGTAGCCAGAAGAGGGCATCAGATCTCATTATAGATGGTTATGAGTCACCATGTGGTTGCTGGGAATTGAACTCAGGACCTCTAGAAGAGCTGCCAGTGCTCTTAACCTCTGAGTCATCTCTCTGGCCCCTTAATTCAAAAATTTTAAAGCTAAAAAGTTTAAAGCTTACACTTTATTAAAATAAAGTATATACCCTGTAATCAAGAAAAGGATTTCCTCACTCTAAGACGTCATACTGTGATTTCTTTCAGCACTATTACGGAGTCATTTTCGCTGGGCGGTGGTGGCGCACGCCTTTGATAACAGCACTCGGGAGGCAGAGGAAAGTGGTTCTCTGAGTTCAAGGCCAGCCTGGTCTACAGAGTGAGTTCCAGGACAACAAGGGCTACACAGAGAAACCCTGTCTCAAAAACAACCAACCAACCAAATTCTCCCTCATGGAAGCATCCCTAAAGCACAGTCAAGAGAAAAAGGAGGTTCTGAAACACTGCAAAGCAAACTAGCCCATTATTTAAGAATATGTGTATGCATGTTTAATATGAGAGAAAGAGAGAGAGAGACTGAGAGTGAGTGAGTTAGTTCCTAAGTGCCCACTTACACCAGAGAAGGAAGGAAGGGCACTGGATCCCTCAGAGCTGGAGTTACAGGCAGTCAGGTGCCACCTACTATGATTCGTGAAAGATGAAATGCTTTCCACCATTTCAGAAACCACTCTAAGTCATAAAACCATTTAACTGTTGGAAACTAGTGGAGTTTCTATTTCTCTTCCAGCCTATGAACACATATTTAACCAGGAAGTTTGTCGCTTCACTGACCTGAAAAGCTCAAATATCTGGCATTTACTAATGGGAATATTTAGACAGAGGAGTTGACTTAGTTAATAGTGTCTATCTGTTCTGTGGATTTCAGTATCATGCCTTTCTCTGTATATCCCTGTGTCTGTTCACTTGTTCAAGGCCTATGGAGTAAATGCAGTCAGTGGTTGGTTTTCTAGTGATGTTATGACATTCAAACCTTGCCATTTTTAGTCAAGCAGTAGTGACACAAGCCTTTAATCTCAGGACTTAGGAGAGAGAGATAGTAGATCTCTATGTTCAAGGCCAGCCTGGTCTAGATAGTGAGTTCCAGGACAACCAAGGCTACACAGAGGAACCCTGCCTCAGAAAACAAACACACACAACAACAAAATAAAAGAAATTAAAAAAAAGAATAGTCTCCATATGCTCATATATTTGAATGCTTAATCACCAGAGTGGAACTATTTGAGAAGATTAGAAGGATTAGGAGGTGTGGCCCTGTTGGAGAAAGTGTGGCACTGGGAGTGGGCTTTGAGGTTTCAAAAGCCCATGGCAGCCTAGTCATACCCTCTCTTTGCCTTGATCAAGAGATTACTCTCACCTACTTCTCCAGCACCATGCCTGCCAAGCCTGCCAGCACGTCCCCTGCTGGGATAATGGACTCAGCCTTTGAAGCTGTAAGACCCCAATGAAATGCTTTCTCTTGTAAGAGTAAAGATCGGGTGTCTCTTCACAATAATAGAAGAGTAACCAAGACAGTTAGTTAAAAGATGTGTCTAGACTACTCCTAAGTATTTGAACATGCTCATTAGCTGGAAGGGTTAGATTTTAATTAATTAATCAATTTTGAGGCAGGGACTCATGAGGAATAGGCTGGGCCAAGCTCTATGTAGTTGAAGATAACCCTAAACTTGAGATCCTCTTGTCTCTACCTCCTGAGTATTAGATTACAGTCTTGTATCCCCAGGTCTGGTTTATGTGGTGCTAGGAATTGAACACAGAGTTATCAGGCTCTACTTCATAAGCACACTGCTAGATGAATTACATCCTCAGCCCCTGCTAGCTAAGGTTCTAAAGGCGCCAATCTTAAGAGAGCCACTGGATGAGTTTTTACTACACTTTCAAATTTCTGAATCTTTGGATTCAAGGCTTGCGAGTTTCAAAGAAACTTTCACTCTACAGGTAAGGATCAACCACAAAAATGAATAATGGTGGCAACTAGGAAAAAGTCATAACCATAAATTTCATAAGAATGATTAATTTCTGATAATTACTCCACAGAGTACTTGGCATACATTACGTATTGCTATGTACATATAATTTACAAGGCTGTATACGCAGGACCCACATGTTGCCATTCTTTGAGTGCCTTACAAGCTTTTCTGGAGTAATTCTGGTACTTGATTCTTAACTTGCAGCCACTGAAATTAACTCTACACATGACTCTGCTCACAATACAACCTCCTACAACACTCTGCACTCAACTATTCCAGATCAGTTTGATGGTCAACCTAAAGGGGGTTCATATAGTTTCATATAGTTCATACAGTTTTCAATCAACAAACACGCCTTCAGAGCAGACCCTGAATAATATGTTATCACATCTGACCCTGCCCTCACTGCACGCAGAAGGTATGGTGCCAGTAGAGCTGTCTAGACAGCGAACATGCAGACAAAGATACACACACATGCTTGTGCTGCACCAGGAAAGAAGCTGAGCAGATGAAGTGATGACACTAAGTAGGATGCTATTTACAATTATGGGCTTAGGCCTCTGTGAGATGACACTTAGGCCCAGTCCTACACTACCAGGACAGTCAGCCTAAGAACAAGAGGAGTCTCCTTTCAGAAGACACAGCAAGTGCAAAGCTCCTTCAAGAAGAAGCAATTTATCACGCTGAACTGAAAGGAAGCCACACTTCGGGCACAGCAGGGAACTGCACAAACTCTAAGTAAAGGCAGAGATGGCTTTAATATGGTAAAGGTGCTTGATTCTTGTCCTAAGCTCTACATGCAAAGATACTAAAAAGGAGAAGTGACTGTTTCTAGCTCCAACCATTTACCTGCGAATTTCATAATTCCATCCTTCTTAACGGCTGGGTGAAATTCCATTGTGTAAACAGACCACATTTTCATTACCCATTCATCAGTTGAGGGGCATCTAGGCTGTTTCCAATTCCTGGCTGTTATGAATATCGCAGCAATGAACACAGATAAACAAGTATCTCTGTAGTAAAGTACAGAGTCCCTTAGGTATATGCCAAAGTGGTAAAACTGATCCTGTAGTAGATCAATTTTTAGTTTTTTGAGGGTCCCCACACTGATTTTCAAACTTCTAAGCCTCCGTGGCTAGCGTACCCTTCCCTTTACTCCAAGCTCAACACCACTAAATCTGCCCTCAGCTTAGTTGCCTCGTTACCTTCAGTGAAGCCCATTGGTCTTGTTGCCCAAGACCCTTTCAGGCTGCCCTTCCGTAGACCACTTTCCCTTTCTGCCTACATTTTGGAAGATCTCCCCCGCAGCTGAGTCTGTTCAGTCTCTTTCCCTCAAGTACCTTGAGTCTCTTCCCCGTCCTCTCCTCTTTCCTAGCCTGCAGGAACCTACAAGTCCTGCCTCTTTCTTACCACCCAGCCATTAGCCACTGGTATCTTGATTGATCAAGAACCAATTGGGGACAAGGTCCTTAGTGTATGGATACACAGATTCCCCATCAAAGCATCAGAACTGCTCCCCTACATTGGTATTTTTGTCTTGGGGGGTATTTGATTGGTTTGGGTTTTGGTTTGCTGGGGGTGGGGGAATTACTTTGTTTGAGAGACAAAGAATATTTACTTGGGTGAGTAGGAAAATGGAAGAGGATCTGGGAGGAGTTGGAAGAGGAGGATATTGTATGAAAAAAATTTAAACCAATAAATAAAAAAGGTAGATGTCATCAACTATCTTTTAAATCTGCATATGCCAAGAGTTGTAAAGAGGTAAGAATAGATGCTAAAGACTAGTAACGTGGCTAATTTAACAGTGCAGACAAAACAGTCTTGGGCAGGAAGTAAAAGGAAGAGTTGAACTACTCTTGACAGCAGGCATGGTTAAGGGCGCGCGCGTGCGCGTGTGTGTGTGTGTGTGTGTGTGTGTGTGTGTGTGTATGTGTGTGTGTCTATAGCAAGAGCAGGGCAATGGCGCAGTGGCAGTGTCCATTATACCATTAACCAGTACACAACAATGAGGAAAGGTTTCTTCTCCTCCTCTTCCATCTGTTCATTTGTTTCTTTTGGAATGGGAACATCCATTTAAAATCCAGAATTTATTTTTTTAAATTTTATGTGTATGGGTGTCTTGCCTGAGTGTTTTTCTGTACATCACTGTTTGGCTTGTGCCTTAGATGCCCAAAAAGGGGCATCAGATGCCCTGGAACTGGAGTTACAGATGGTTGTGAACTGCCACATAGGTGTTGGAAATTGAACTCAGGTACTCTGGAAGAACAGCTAGTACCACTGAGCCATCTCTAAGGCCCTTCAGAATGGTTTTAGACATTATTTCTCTTAGATGTCTCAAGGAAGTCATGAAGATGAGTGAGTACCAGTTTAGAAGACTAGGCTAGGAATTATGGGTACACTGATCAAGTTCTTTGAACTTACCTAGCATGTAATATACAAATGAATGAACCACACTCCAGATGTTCTAAACCAGAACAAGTTTGTACATGTACACATTCTTAACACTGTCAAGTAATTTTTAATGACAATTAGAGTCTGAGAACCTCTTATTTAAACAAACTAGAGAAAGACAGGTGCTCAGATTTTTCACCCAGAGCCTCATGTATGCTAAATAAACATTTTGCCCTCAGCCTATCTTAATGTAAATACATTTTAATGAATTTCATCATCTAGACAAGTAACTCTTTATAGACAAAGACTGTATATGAAGCAATATGTTAGAATAATAGTTCCCCTCAATAAATTCAGCGCTTTCTAATTGCTTCTAGGCATGCAGCATTGTAGAGAAAATTTCTAACTAGACAGTCTTTGAAACTGCATTCACTGAAGGCTACTCTGAAAATGAATAATCTATTTCATAAATATTTCCTTGCAAAATACTCATGAAATATGTTACACATGAGTAAATCAAGGTTCAGGAAGATAATCATGCAAATCAACAGCAAAGCCAATATTCAAAAATCAAGATAATAGCCATACCAGTGAACTTTTCATCCAAAAGAAAAAAGAAAAGGGCTACCCTCTCCCAAACCCTCACCCACGATAAGTCATGTACATTAACAATTAGAATGATGTAAATGGAGTTAACAAGGAAAAGAAACGGTACTCAGTTAAGTGGGAAGCTTTTCTTCTTGGTTTTCACTATCTAAAATTATAATAGCAGAAACTGTATCTTACCCCTTTGAAAGACCTATAAAAGCTGGGAGACAGAATAAGTGTGTGTATGTGTGTGAGAGAGAGAGTGTGTGTGTGTGCGCGCGCGCACATGAGTATCCCCATGCCTATGGGGATCCAGAATGGTGATTTTGGCTTCAAAAAGTCATCTATAAATCCCAGTTCATATGTAGTTCATACATCTGCCTAATGTAATAAAACAAGTCACAATGGCTCAGCCACATGAGAATACCTAGCTGGGCTAAGAACCTGTGCACAAACTCAGTAAAGTTACCGTCACCTGCAGCTATTATTGGAAGAGTACATGAATAATAACAATGGGTGAGATTTTACTACAGAAGGTGAGCTTTTGCTTTAATTTGGATATATATGTCACATCACCTACCTCAACACTAGAGCACTAGCACATTCCCTAAGATGCTACAATCCTCCCTAACCCTAACCCTAACCCGTCACCGCCCCCGACCATGACTTCTCATCAGTCACCATCCCTACAGTTCTAAGCTTGCTGCTGCTTATCCCCAGGCTAGACTCTTAAGTTCCCTGACAGAAGAAAGTGAATCTTATCCATTTCTAGTCATCTGCCTAACATCTCATTACTGTGTGTCTGTCTGGCACTGCTCTATGTTCTTAGACTATAGCAATGAACAGAGAAAAACCCCTGCCTGGTCAGAGCTTCAAGTCTATTATTAGCTTTCCTCAGTGCAACAGGGTGACAAAAACAGCAAGGAAGCCTGTGCATCGGCCAGCAGAAACTTGTTTAGAAAGCAGGCAGAAGAGTTCAGAGGCTGCTCCGTTACTTATCAGGGAAAGTCTCACATGCCAGAAACCTGAAATAACCTAACCAAAGCAGGCCACACAATCATCTGGAAGGGAGCGGTCCCCCCCACCCACACACACAGAGTAGGAAGAGCAAGTACACCCAGCCTAGGGCACAGTGACAACATATCAGCTGCTGGAAGGACTGCAAGCAGTCGAGCTGAGAGTATAGAAAGGGGCAGAGCAGGGCCAGAGGGGAAGCTGGTCTAAGCAGAAGGGCCATAGGATCTCAAAGAATCCTCTGATCTGTGTGTAGGGAAGCAAGAGCGAAAGCAGCAGGCCTTGCTACAAATCACCTCCACCTCCACCCCCACCCCCTCATCCCACCCCCACCCCCTCATCCCACCCCCACCCCCTACAAGTACCCAGCAGGGCAGAGCTGCTTGAACCAGGCCTGACTTTGGAGAATGCTGTACTCCTGTCAGATTTTAAAGACAACCCACTAGCTTTGTGCGTGGACTGGGAGTGAACAGAAAGAGAAGCCTAAGAGAGCTTTTAAGGCTTCCGGAAGAGTGGAGCTGCCATTTGTTGAAGTGAAGCACTTTTATTTTCCCAGAACCTGGCAGAGTACCTAGTACACAGTGGACACTCAAATATCTGAGAATCGAGTTTAACTGAATAAACTCCCAGGTAATTCAATATATGGTTTTCCGCTTCCTCTAAAGTCTTCAATGGTGTTAATTCCACAAAGAGGCTCAGACCCAAACCTTATACAACACAGAGCAACAGATCCTGACCTCCCAACGATCATTTTGTCTTAAATGTATACAACCTGTCTGGACACACAGGAAGGCAGCTAGCTCTGAAAGCTAGTGAGCCTGAAGTTTCTCACCACCAAAGCCATGGAGCTGCTCATTAAGAACATCATACTCCTGGAGGGGATGCTGATGCAAAGTGAACCCGACCGGCCAAAATGAATTGAAATTATAACATCTGATGATAAATTTTCAGAATTTGCCAAGACCGACAAGTCCTGTAATAAGCCATCAGCATTAAAAACAAACAAACAAACTCCTTTAGGCTGGTGCAAGTCCCTTCAAACACATTTCTATAAGAAATCAGAATCTGCTTGCTTGACAATGTGACATTTAGTGCACACACACACACACCACCCCCCAAGGCACGTTCCTGCCAATTAGTGATACTGAGAAAAGAGGCAAATAGGCTGTCCTACTCATAGTACTTCTCCTCCTCCTATTCCGGGATTTAGTAATCCAGCACCTTTGTTCTAGCCCTTTGAAGAACCATAAAGTTAGCAGAAATTCCCTGAAAATATAATATCCTTCCGTCCAATTACTTTAAATTCTGAAAGTTTTGTTTTCCCAAATGTTCCACCCTAAAATACAGTGTTTTTTTTTTTTTTTTTTTTTTTTTTTTTTAGAAATGTGCAAACATCTTTCAGGAAAACATCTTCTAAAAAACACTCCTGAGGCCTGGACTCCACAGTGAGTCTCGGGCCAGTCTTGGCTATAGAAGTAAACTGTCTGGGAACACCAAAACCACTTCAGAGAAACTGGCCCTAGCGCACCAAGCAACAGGCGGAACTCTCCTTTTCCCTGCCAGTCAGAGGCCTTGAACCAACGCAAACAAGCGGGTGAAAAGCCAGCCAGCCAGGTTCCCGTATCTCCCCGCTCCCCGTCCGCAGCGCTAGCCTGACAACACCACGGCCCCTCGCCGCGGGGCTGAACCGAATGGAACCCGCACTCAACCGATCAGCGGTTTGCAGAGCCCGCTTGGGGTTTCCTCCCAGCACGGGAAGCGAGTACGAGCCGGGACACCCCGCGACTCCGCTTCAGCCGGAGCGCGCACGGCCTCCCCCGGGCTCAGCACAGCC
>JADRCD010199476.1:19500-47896 GCA_019843815.1 Montemys delectorum | reverse complement strand
TTAGAATAAAACAGTAAATGGAAAAGCAATAGGATTTATTATTTTTTTTTTTTTTTAGTGAAATCGAGGCAGTTTATTTTACAATTTTTGCAAACGAGGTGTGAGCCTAGAATGCCAAGCTCACTGATGGAGGCAGAGCTTTATTTTATTGTGTGTTTTAGTATTTTGCATGTGTGTGCACCATGTGTGTGCTTGATGCTCCTGGAGGTCAGAAGAGGGCATTAGATTCTCCTGGAAATGAAGTTATAGACACAGTTCTTAGCTGCCATGTGGGTGCTGGAAATCAAACCAGGATCCTTTGGGAGAGCGCCAACTGCTTGCCCTTAACTCTGAGTAAACTCTTAAGCCTCATGGAAGGTACAAGCTTAAGAGTCATATAAGTCTCAACAAAAGAGTGTGTGGGTTTATCTCTATATTTCATATCCTGTTTTTAAAAAATCTGCCACTGAAACTGCACAGTGCCAAGCCTCAGCTGCTCTCCATGAACTACTTACTGTTCATGCCTTCAAAACCTGGGTGACTCTTAGGCTACCAAGTTCAGCTGCCAGCACAAGGTACAACCTTGGCTCCTTCTGGAACACAGTTTCTGTGTAGCTCTTAGGAAATACTTAGAAGATTCTTAATCACTACGAATTCTTCAGCTGTAGCTGACCAGCATCGCAGCTGGTATCACAGCAAAGCAAAGGTTTCAGTTTAGTAGTTCGTGTACCTTGTTCGTCACAGCTGATTTTTCAGCATCTGCCAACCAGAACCATAGAATCTTCATTCAAAAGAACAAATGGCTCCAATGGAAGAAATCTGTAAGCTTCAGTCTGATACTAACGAAGGCAGGTCTCCATCTTTGGCACTGCCCTCAACAGCCTTATGTCCCAAGCTCTTACACAACAGCTGCCTAAGCATTAAACCCTTTTCACAGCCCTCCCCCAGACAGCGTTGTCTGTCACAGCAACACCCCACGATTCTGGTACCAGTTTGTCTTGGGGCTTCTACTGCTTCGATGAAATCCCATATCGAAAAAGCAAGTCCGGGAGGAAAAGGTCTATTTGGCTTACACTTCCTCAGCACTGTTCATGACTGAAGGAAGTCAGGACAGAACTGAAACAGGACCAGAGCCTGGAAGCAGGAGTTAATTCAGAGGCCATGGAGGGGTGCTGCTTACTGGCCTGATCAACATGGCTTGATCACATTTTCTTCTTATAGAGTCCAGGACCATCAGCACTGGTATGGCACCATTTAAAATGGACTGGGCCCTTTCCTATCAATCACTAAGAAAATGCCCTACAAGCTTACATGCATGTAAAAGTGATGTCTCAGAGGCTTACTGTTGAATAAGCTCACACTTTATAGTTCTTTTTTGAACTGTGGCTGGCTGGTTCAACTCAAGCTAGTCTGTGTCAAACCCTTCTCCAAGCTGCCTGACTGAAAATGACTTCCCTTGGCTTCTCACTGAATTGCTCTGCTTGAAAAAAAATTGTCTCTAAATTACACAAACTGAACTGCACCCAACTGAACTGCACCAAACAGAACTGAAGTAAACTGCACTGAACTGGACTGTAAAGTAATTGAATGATTTCTACCCCATTAGCTTCCAAATGAATGAGACTCAGACTATGATTTATTTATTTAGCCTTGGCACAATTACTGGGGGAATTAACCCTAGTCTATTTTTTCCCCAGAGCTAGACTGTTAGTCCCCCAGCTGCGCTCCCAGGTACTTGCAGATTGACTCTTCCTGGGTTCTTTCTGTTCCATCAGCATGTCCTCTGGGTCCATTTCACTTCTGTCACATGCTCCTGGTCCCTCAAGTCTAATGGAGACCTTCTGTCCTCTCTATCTTTCTTTTTTTCCTTCTCTTTTCTCCCTCTTCCTTGTGGTCCCTACCTGCAACCACCAGGCTGGTAACTGAAACTCTGCCTACTTCTATTCTTCCCAGTAATTGCCTGTAGCCATTTAATTTAATCAATAGCTTTAAATTTGGGAGCAAGGTTTACATAGCATCATTTAGTATACATGAGGATCTGCTCATCCGGGCGACCCTATCTTGGGAGTCAGTAGTTAGCATTTGAATACATACCAGCAGCAGACTAATCCCCAGACACTGAACTGAACTCCAGTGAACTTCACTGCATTGCCTGAACTCTGCTGCACTCACCGAACTGCCCTCCCCTCCTGACTCTGCACTGCTCTTAAGTAGCTTCTCTTTCCTGTCTGTTCTCAGGAGAGTTGGGTGGATCCTATATCTGACTCATTCTGTCTCGTCTTTTCACAATAGGAATTTTTTATCCAAGACGTTTATTCAGTTATATTATTCAGAAAATGTAATGGAAAATTTTAGAACCCCCGTAAGGTAACATTTAAGAAAAGTACAGGTATTTTTGGGGGGAGAGTCATAGATGAAGAATGACAAAACACAAATTTTCCAATTTCAAAGTTCTGTGTTATCAGTATTCTAATCTACCATGTTTCTCAAATTGATACATAAGTAAAAGAAATCAGCTCATAAATACAAATGCAAATGCAATTATTTTTGAGCATAAGAAAACTACTGTAAGATGTAAGGGACAAGAACCTTAGTTATGTAAAAGAAGAACAATGAAGGCAGTTATCCTCATTCAACATGAATGAATACTGCAGGAGTTCAAAGATGAAAGCACTTCCATTTTTGGTGCTAAATGTAAAGCAGGGATGCATTAAATTAACATGATAATATACTATTTAACAACTTGTAGTACTAAAGTTCTTATAGAAGAATAAAATAGTTGCACCAAGTAAGCATTTATGGAAAAGATAGGTCAATATAGTAATGGTTGTTTTAAAGTACCAGAGTTACAAATGAACATAAATGATAATTGAGTGATACATTATTGTCTAGCTAGTGTGACCAGTGTGGGTTGCATGCATCCCAGGATAGCTGTGAATATGATGACAATATCGTCTCAGTGTCTTTCCTACTTTGGTTTCTGTTGCTGCTATAAAACACTGACCAAAGCAACCTGGGAAGGAAAGGGTTTATTGGCATTACATGTCCTGATCATTGAGGGAAGTCAGGACAGGAACTCAAGGAGGGATAAAGGCAGGAGCCATGGAGGAAACTGCTTACTATCTTACTTGCTGCTTTTGCTCATCTAATTTCCTTGGACCTCCTACCTATCGGTGGCACAACCCACAATGGGCTGACGCCTACTCTATTAACCATTAATCCAGAAAATGACCCACAGGAATGCCCACAGGCCAATCTGATGGAGTCATTTCTTCAGCTGAGGCTCTGTCTCCCCAGGTGACTCTAGCTTGTGTCAAAATGACAAAATCTAAGTACCACACTGTCAAAAGATCAGACATCCTGGTAAAGCAAACCTTTCTGAGGATTATTACCCAAAAGATGAGTTTGAGTTTACTAAGTTTTCAACTTTTTTATTTTATTTTATTTTGTTTACTTTAAGTGTATGGATGTTTTGTCTGTGTGTATGTCTGTGTGTCATGTGCATTCAATGCCCTCAGAGGCTAAAAAATGGCACCAGATCTGGAGCTGGAGTCACAGTCAGTTGTGAGCTACCATGTGGATGCTGTAAATGTAAATCCTGAGCTTTAGGAAGGGCAATCCATCTTCCTAATCAGTTAACCAATCTCCAGCATCCCCTGGATACTGGATAATTTACAGTTTTCAAGTTGTAAATTATGTTTTGAGTTATCTTCAACCTTGAGATATGGTTTGTAAGTTATAAGGGCATATTAGTTGCTCTGCATGCACGGCTCAGGAAGAGCATGCTCTGGAACTGAAAGCCATGAAACTGAGAAGCTTGCCCAGGTACATATACAACATAGATAGCATCAAATATTTTGTATAAAGATATTTCATAAACTTCCCTGAAACACACAAGAAACCCAAATAAGTAAATTGTGGTTAAAAAAGCAAATATGCTCAATAAAACACACACACACACACACACACACACACACACACACACATATACACACAACCTCATTGATTACTAAATTTCACTTTAACAATAGATGCTTCTTGCCTACAATTTTGTAACAACTTAAGGGACAGCTATATCTAATGCTTTTGGGTAGAAGCTGAAGTATACAATCTTTCCCATACTTCTATCATATGAGCATGAATTACTTTTTTGAAAGAAAATATTCATTGAAATTCTTGGGGAAATGTAACCATTTCATTTATCAAGTTCATTTCTAAAAGTTTTTCCTAAAGAAAAAATGCACAAAAACCTTCAATTAATGTGTAATGAATTTTAATAGTAAAAGGTTTGAAATGACCAAAATGTTTACTGGTAAAAGGTTTGAAAATTTGAAAATGTCATTTTACTAAGCATATTCTGATAACCTATTTTTGTGACTATATACTTTTGCTGTAAAATATTATAGCAGTTTGAATAAAAGGCCATATTATATACATATATCATAATATAGTATATGTGTCATCAAAATGTATATACATCAACATACCAGAGAATACATATATTGAGTGATTTTTCTATGTGATGAGGGAGGTTTTTTGGTGTGAATTTTCTTTTTCAAATATTTCTTTGTAGAACAAATTCTGATACTTGGTATATTAAGCACCCCCCCTTAGAGGTCTTTTTAGGGTGCCATTGCTCATCATGGCCTTGAAGATGGCAACTTGGGAAAATGTCTGGGTTTTATTTTAATAAGATAAAAGTGGAAAATGTTTCTTAAATTTTCTTCAACATGCAAATAGCTTTTATTAATTCTAATTATAAAGCTGTTGAATTATAGAAGATGGTTTAACTTAACTTCCTCAGTCAGTTAGAGAGAATGTAGGTGTCAGTGTGTGCAGATTCCTGAAGTATGTGCTTTTTAGAGGAAGGTGTGACTTAAAACTGACAAACTGATTTCTCACAATCAGGAAGCTGAAAGAAATAAGACTCAACTCGACTTTGTCCTAAATCAAAACATGGAGTTGTTTAAAGAAGAGAGTAAAATAAAATTGGACCGGGGTCAGAGCAAATCAAAGGTTAAGGGTGAAGATTCAAAAGTTTCCTTACCAAAGAAGAGTGACACACAGATGGGTGAACAAAGGAAGGATCAGGTGAGGGAGAAACTGACCAAAGCAGTCAGGATATGATATACGGTAAAATTTTCATATCTTTCTTACTTTATTTGTATAAATTACTTTTTATTTATTTATAGTTTTGATTTTTACCCTTTAGATGTATGGATTTATTGTCATCATAAATACGAACTATAAGTCAGCAATTTCAGGTGATGATTTAAGCATGTTTGAGAACAGGAAGAAAATAAGGTTTAGAAACTAAAGACATTCTGCTTAAAATGGGTAAAATTGAGAGATAGGAGGTACACAGATATATGACATGCTTGATCTTGTAAGTGACACGTCCTCAATCTTACCATATCCTCTGCATTGGAAAAGCCTCATGTTCTAATGAATTGTTGGTTGTGGCAAGACTATACAAGAGAAGGCAAAAATCACTGGCATGAATACCAGGCTGAGAGCATGCTCATCAGTTGAGAGGCTGCATGCTGAAAGCATAGTGAATGTTACTGTGAAAACTCCCTAACTGAGTACTAAATTTATCAGTTTAGCTTACAATACTCAACATGGGGAGCCATAAAAGAGTAAGATTTTAGATAAGGGAGTAATGTGTAACTCTGTAATTATGTAGGAAAAAATGATGAATTACTAAAACAGGTGAATTATTCTCCTTTATTAATCCCATAGTTTAAAAGTACTTCCTGTACAAGGTAAATAAAGTTACTCCTGTTTCTGTTAATGTCACTCCTTTGTTATTCTAGTACTCTTGGCTGGCTGTGACACTGTTACTGTCCAGGTTAAATTTTGTGTCTGATCTGGGACATGAGTTCTTGAATCTTGATTTCACATAAGGTACCTTGTTATCAACTATGTCAGGAGATAAAAATATAAAACCAAACAACAATAAAGGAAAAATATTTTCCAGTATTCATTTTCAATATACATTAAAAAATATTTTTGAAATCACCCTTATGTAAGTGCATTAGTATAATAAACTATAGCAAGTATATTTATAATAATACAGTTATAAATACATTTAAAAATTTTTTTTACTAAAATTATATTAAAGACCCTATAGACTTTTAATTAAGAAACAAAGTTTCAGGACCAGCTCTTCCTTAATCTTGTCCTATACCTAAATATAATTTCTCAGGCTTTGTCATATACTTCTTATACAACTCTCATGCTAAGAAAACTATTTTGGTGCCTGGCATGGTGATACATGCCTTTAATCCTATCATTTGAGAGTCCAAGGCAGACAGATCTCTATGAATTCAAGACCAGTTTGGTCTACATAGTAAGCTCTAGGCTAGCCAAGGCTTCACAGTGAGGACCCATATCAACAACAATAAGGTGGGGCGAGGAAGGAAAATTATCTTGAACATTTTTTATGTGTCTCATTTTAAACATTGCCTACATATTTTTATGTGTAAATTTACCTTTTTCTTATTACAGATCTCATCTGATCAAACTAAAAGGTCAGTTGGTGAAGGGTAAAGCAGTTTTGTTTGTTCTGTGTTTTCATAGATTTATTAGTTATATATCTAAGTGTAAAAATATCAAACTGAGACTTTGTTTATATCATCACTTGCTCTCGTGCCATTACTTTGGACAACAAATGTTAAATACAAAATGTTTGAAATTTAGATGTTAAAAATTGGAAATTAGGGGAATTAAAGACTCAAATTTTAAAATAGCTTAAAATTAAGAATTAGATTTAAAAAATGATTAGATTTCTAAAGTGATAACTGACTTAATTTAGTTATTAAAACACAGGACTTAAATCTATGAACAAGTCAATAAGATTCTGTCTTTTGTTGTCCCAGCCATATTTTAGTGCATACGGGAACATGAAAGTAGTTGAGTTGCTTGATTCACCCAAACAAATATTACAGTTTTCCTTCTTGAGTCGCTTTGATGGTCATACTCTGATTATTACCAAACCTACTCAGTGAGGGGACAGTACTCCTGAGGTAGAATGTTGAAGGGGCATTAGATTCTTTGAGAGGAGTTAGGGTACAGTATTACTGAGTCAAGATAAGCTGTCTGTGGTTTTTTTCCTTTAATTATAAAAAGCCTCACACATAAAATTTTTACTTTGATTATCTTGGAGAAAATAGAAGAGAATGCCTGGCTATGTATGCTTCTATGTTTTATTACCACTTTAAAATTTCTAGATCAGAGACCCAGGCCAATTAAGGAAGTATTTGGCCCTGTTTTTAATGCTTGTGCATATATATGCGCGCGCGCGCGCACACACACACACACACACACACACACACACACACACACACATAAAAGTGTGTGATTTTCTATTGCAGAAAGCATTAGACATTACTTATGCCCTTTCATTGCTATCTTACTGTGGGAAGGGATTCTAATTTATCCTTTTACATTTAGAAATGCATAGTTAGCATTATAACATTGTAAGGCCATGAGAAAAAGTATTGATAATTAAATTCCCCGTGGAATCCTACCCAGCTTAAGAACTGTGTGGAAAGAGAAGTAAAGCAGGGTGCCGTCACACTCGTGCTTACATTGTAGTGAGTGCACCATAGTTCTCTGGCTTCTCTAAGGAAGCGTGATAGACTGTGGGCTTTTGAAATGGCACACTGTCTGCATCTGTCACCTAAAAGAGTCTTGGCAATATTTAATATTGTTTTTAGATATTGAGCCTTGAGTTGCTGCTAATGAACCCATTGACCACCTTGGTAAACCACATCTTGGAAAACAGAGACATGGACTTTAAAAACTATACCATAGAGCAGCTCTCTATTCTCAATGAAGGCATTAGTAAAGCAGTCACAGGCTGGGCATAATTCTCCATGCCTTTAGTGCCAGCTCTCAGAAGGGAGAGGCCAGAGGAACTCTGTGTACTCAAGGTCGGGCTGATCAATATATGGAGTTCCAAGCCATCCAGGGCTACAGAGTGGGATCCTGTCTCAAATAAATAAATTTATGTTAAAAAAGCAAAACTTACTCAGCTACTTGTGTGCCTTTAAATAATTTCTCAGGAGATGTTACACTCTCATTCACTTCTATCAGTGAATCAGATTTGAGACTCATCATGGAGATGAGTGAATAGAACAAGACACCACTGGGCTGATAGGTAACATGGAGCATATTGTCAGGGAAGAACTCATTGTACGATTCCCAGAAGATTGTTGTAATTAATTTCTGTTCAGCTTATTTTTGATGTAGATATTCTTTACAAGTGCAAGGTATGTAAAGAGGTAACAAATATATAGCTATTGTCCTTGCTGTGTGAGCAGCAGAATAAGGTAAATGATATATATGTAAAAACAAAACAAAACAAAAACAAACAAACAAACAAACAAAAAAAACCCCAAAAACCCGAGTGTGGCGTGGCTCATCAGAGAGGATGAAGCATGTTTGGCTAGACTGAGAATTATATGGTATTTAATTTCAGAGGGAATGGGGTTGGCCTTTACTGGGCAATATTATAAAAGATGTTCCCAGATGAATAGATCTTGAGGCCTTCACGAACTTGTTTAGAATCTGCATAAGGTTCACAAGGAAAAGTCCAGAAATTTGCTTTGTTGGATCTAAATGAAAGGCAATGCTGATAAATAAGACATGAAATTGGTAGTTTTTGCTTAGTAAACTTTATAGAATTGCCCATTAACAGCTATATTTTAAGTATTGCTAAATATGTTTAAAATTAAAACTTTAAAGCACATAGCACACTGTATTATTCACCAACCTTCATTTTGGGTTACTGCTTAAATTCAAATAGAACTTGTGAAGTACTTTGAAAGACCATCAATCTTTCGAGAGTGGATGGCGGCATAAGGAGATCCCACCTCGGTAGATGTATTATGGCATGGCATGATTGGCCTTTTATTTTGGCTTACAGAATGAGTTAGTGACAAATATTTAATCAGACAACAGATTTTAATAGTTTGTTGTCTCACATATGTACATTGCTATTTTCTTCTAAAATGTTTTACAGTGAAATTCACATGTTTAAGACATGAAAATGTAAACTATTTCTTGGTGTTTCAATTTTAAGAGTTACACATCCAACCTTCATCATTATGAATGTTTTCATGGAAACTTCTGCTCCCAAATACTACAGAGGCTTATTATAAATCACAAAATGCCAAAAAAAGAGAAAAAAGTTTTCCATGCTGGTTTTTCTTCATAAATTATTAGCTGCTAAGTTTACCTCATTAATTTATAATTCACTCAACATTTATTTTTTGTTACTCTCAAATGCTGAATATCCTCTAGTTATGAAATTCATGCACAACAAAGCCAGATGAAGTCTCCTTTTCTTATGCCCATTTGAACAGGATTTGAACAATATATGTTTATATTGAACATATAAAACGCGTGATAACTCTAGAATAGAACAGAAAGTGAAAAAATAATAAAAGTTCATATCTGTATTATTTTCATCACTATTACCAAACACAAGAAGCAACCCAAGGGAAGAAGAACCCAGCAGAACACACAGTGTCACACTGACCCACCTCCTCCAATCAGTCCTCATGTCTCAAAGATTCCACATCCTCCCAAACCAGCCACCAGCTGGGGACCCACATAGAAGGATTACTTAGGTCTAATTACAAAATAAGCTGTTAAAATATATTCCTTCTGAAGGACAAGCATATAGCTATCTCCTAAGAGACTCTGACAATACCTGACTAATACAGATGTAGAGGCTCACAGCCATTCATTGAACTGAGTACACGGTCCCCAATGAAGGAGTTAGAGAAAGGTTCTATGGAGCTGAAGGATTTGCAGCCCTTTAGGACGAACAACAATTACTAACTAATACTCTCAGAGTTCCCAGGGACCCAACCACCAATCAAGGACTATACAGGGTGGGATTGAGTGTACTGGCAGCAGGTATGTGGTGGAGGATTGCAAATTCGATCATCGATAGGAGTGAGGGACCTCGGCCTTGTGAGGGTTTTGTGCCCCAGTGTGGGGGAATGCCAGGGCCAATGGGTGGGAGAGGGTGGGGGGACAGGCATTGGGAGGGGGGAGGCAGAAGGGGTTTGTTCTTGTGTTTGTTTGTTTGTTTGTTTGTTTTGGAGGGGAAAATGGGAGAGGGAAAGTGTACATGTGAATGAAGAAAATACCTAATATAAAAAAATAAATAAATAAATAAATAAAAAGAAAATAGCCAATAAAACAAAAGAGCAGAGGGGAATACATTAATGCATACATACTAAGCTCAGCTTGCTTTCTCCAGTATTATACAACTCAGGATCCCCACAGTCGAGGAAGAGTGTCACCCACAATAGACATTTGTCATTTTCAACCCCATTAGGAAGATCTCTCAATGGTTTGCCCACAGGCCAACCTAATCTAGACAATTCCTCATTAAGACTCTCTTCCTACATGATTCAGTATTGTACAAAATTGATTCAACCTAGCAGACTTGTGATAAGTCTGAAGAGGTGATACAGAGATAAGACCACAAAAAAAAAATATATTCCTTCTAATTTTATCAGGATTTACTTCTGTAATTGAAAGCTTATGTTAACATTGTGAATGCCAGAGGATATTTCCTAATTCACTCAGTTCACTGACATTCATAAGGTAGGTTTTCTAGAGGAAGCCTAATCATAAGAAGCTACAGAGGTAAAAATATTCTCAAGGAAGAGATTATTCTATGGAGAATGCTCATAAAATGGGTGAACACATAATGGATTCACCATTGAAAGTGTTCCAGAGAGGGACCCCTCTTCACATATCTTTTTACTAAATGTTAGAGGAATTGGTAGAGAATAGTGAATACTGACATCAATCACATACATATAGGGGAGAGCCTTCTGGTCATGGAAGTTGCCTTGTTATAAAAAGGCAGATGAAAGTGGAGCAGTGTACACATGATTCCCACTGAGCACTCCTGGGAAACCATCTCTTCCCATTCATAAGGGAAAGTAAGAGAGCACCCATGTCACCCAGAGATGAAGAGCTGGCTCTGCTGTGTCTTCCCATTGCACTAGAGTCTTGTTACCATACGTTTCTCCATTATCCCTTACTATGACCTGGTCTTGAGCAGGTTGGTTTCTACAGTATTGACCAATAAAATAGAAGATCTCAATCAGCAGGGTCACCAAGTGGGTTAGGTGAGAGTGGTCATCCAATATCATGAAAACTACAAAGTCAACTCTCATATCCTTGTCTAGCCACAGAGAGCTACTTTGAGTGTCTGTTCCTATCTGGAATAGAAGATTCTGTGCCCCAGTGTAGGGGAATACCAGGGCCAATAAGTGGGAGAGGGTGGGGTTGCAGGCATGGGGAGGGGGGAGGCAACAGGAGTTTGTTCTTGTTGTTTTTGTTTGTTTGTTTTTTGGAGGGGAAACTGGGAAAGGAGAAATTTACATGTAAATAAAGAAAATGCCTAATTAAAAAAAAATAGAAACATATTTCTTGTTTCCCTTAGCATACTCTCCATCCATTTCTTGAAGTCAGACATGTGCAAACCTGACAAACACATCTGTTAATTCTCCATAGAGATAAGCTAGGCACTCCATTTCTTGGAGGGATTAATTTAGGAGAGACTATCATGAATGTCCTTTTGCAAGGATAATGTTTATCTTTTTTATTAGATATCTTCTTTATTTACATGTCATATGATATCTTCCTTCCCAGTTTCCCCTCCAAACCCCCCCCCCCAAAAAAAAAAACCAAAAACCAAAAACCAAAAACCCTGTTTCCTCTTCCCTCCCCCTGCTCAACAACCCATCCTCTCCTGCTTCCTGGCCCTGGCATTCTCATACACTGTGGCATAGAGCCTTCACAGGACCAAGGGCCTCTCCACCCATTGGTGACCGATTATGCTATCCTTTGTTATATATATGCTGCTGGAGCCATTAGTCCCAGTATGTGTACTCTTTGGTTGGTGGTTTAGTGCAAGCCGTACAAGACCTGGCTGCCCTAGAGACAAGAGTGTGCGCTGTAGACCCAAGTGATGTTATGTGACCTTGCCCCCAAGTTACTTCTGATTGGTGAATAAAGATGCTGACAGTCAATAGCTGGGTAGCAGAGACGTGGGTAGGATTTAGGGTTCCTGGGCTTGGGGTTGGAAGAGAAGCACCACAAGGGAGAGAGGGAGGTGAAGGGAAGAGGAAACAGCCATGGATTAGGTGAGTTGTGAAATGATGGCCATGTTGGTTGGCTAATTGGAATTAAGAGCAGCCCAGATGGAAACATGGCAAATTATATAAATGGCATTATTGGCTGGGAAGTAGGCATGCTAGTGTAGCGGATAGATATCTGACCAGCTCTTGTGCTGATTAAGCCTTGTTATAAATATTTTAAAAAGTCTATGTTTTAAATGAAAATATGTTGTATTCACTTGGTAGTAAGGACAAAAGCAAGAGAAAAAGTGAAACCCATTTAGTGTCTCACCTTACAGCCAGATCCTAGTTGTTTTGGAGTTCGACCGCAGTGAAAGGTCTTTGTATCATATAACAAACAGTCTGTAACTTGGGAATTGGAAAACAGCTTGTGAATACATCATTTCTAATTTTTCGTATCAAGTCTTCAGCTTCAGTGTTTCCAAGAAACCGTTTTATTTCTGTGAACGTTTTATTACCCTTCAGTTTATTCTGTCCCTTATCTCTGTGGATCTATGATATTTGCTTTTGCTTTGGCAAGTAATATGATCATGTTGGAGCGTTTGAGACTATCTATGACACAGTCACTGAGATGTGGGCCTTAGCGACTCAGTGATGATTTGTCTGGGGCAATGCTTCCCAGAGGTCTTTTCCCATCTTGAGAGTGGCATAAAACTTCTATTTTCAAAAGCCATAATAGCTAGATGTGTCATGTACCACACCTCCACATAATAAGTTTCACTGAAAACCTTATGCAAAGTAGTAGCAGAACACATGAAGTATACTAGGCTTTCATATAGCTGTAGAGTGTGTATTTATTCTAGGCACAGCTGATGGGACAATGGAAAGTACTGGAAGGGGAGGAGTCTGTCCACATAGTAATTTATAAATTCACAGAAAAAAATAGGTAATTCCTGATAAGAGAGATAGAGATTTGTTGGGAAAGAGGCATGTGGAAGGAACTCCCAGTCCAATATTGTAGGCGTTCACAGAAGACCTTGTCTTTTTTTTTTTTTAATTAGATATTTTCATTTACATTTCAAATGATATTCCCTTTCCTGGTTTTGCCTCTGGAAAAACAAAACAAAACTATTCCCTCCCCCTGCTCACCAACCCACCCTCTCCTGCTTCCTGGCCCTGACATTCTCCTACACTGGGGCACAGAACCTTGACAAGACCAAGGGCCTCTCCTCCCACTGATGACCGACTAGAAGCCATGAATCCCACCATGTGTACTCTTCAGCTCTTTGGGTCCTATCTCTAGCTCCTTCATTGGGGACCCTGTGTTCAGTTCAATGGATGGCTGTGAGCCTCTATTTCTGTATTAGTCAGGCACTGGCAGAGTCTCTCAGGAGACAGCTATATCAGGCTCCTGTCAGCCAGTACTTGCTGGCATTCACAACAATGTCTGGGTTTGATGATTATATATGGGAAGGATTCCCAGGTGGGGCAGTCTCTGGATTGTTCTTCATTCAGTCTCGGCTCCACACTTTTTCTCTGTAATTCCTTCCATGGGTATTTTGTTCCCCCTTCTAAGAAGGATTGAAGTATCCATACTTTGGTCTTCCTTCTTCTTGAGTTTCTTGTGATTTGTGGATTGTATCTTGGGTATTCTGAGGTTCTGAACTAATATCCACTTATCAGGGAATGCATACCATGTGTGTTCCCTGAGTGACTGAGTTATCTCACTCAGGATGATATTCTCCAGATCCATCCATTTCCCTAAGAATTTCATAAATTCATTGTTTTTAACAGCTGAGTAATGAGTTTTTAATAGCTGCATTGTGTAAATGTACCACATTTTTTTGTATCCATTCCTCTGTTGAGGGACATCTGGGTTGTTTCCAGTTTCTGGCTATTATAAGTAAGGCTGCTATAAACATAGTGGAGCATGTATGTATCCTTATTACATGTTGGAGCATCTTCTGGGTATATGCCCAGGAGTGGTATAGCTGGGTCCTCCGGTAGTACTATGTCCAGTTTCCTGAGGAAGTGCCAAACTGATTTCCAGAGTGGTTGTACCAGCTTGCAATCCCACCAGCAATGAAGTAGAAGACCTTGTCTTGACCAAGCTATAAACTGGGGAAGAGAGGCCACTGGAGAGGAATCCTGTTCATGATTTCTATCAAAGGGCAATTTTCCTATTAGAATGGTTTGGGTTATGTAAGGTTAGATAGCTTTATGTAATTTCCCTATAGTTTAAATTCTATTTTTAATGTTGCCAACAATTTTGAAGCTATGTGCCTAGTCAACATTATCCCTGTGTAAACTATTACAAATAGGATTTTCTTAGTGGTCTGCCACCCATATTTTTCTCTGTTAATTATTTCAAGTATTTTAAACTTTGGCTTTTGCAATCTTATAGTAATGTAGAGTATTATACCTTTTGAGCTTCCCTTTAATATGTTATTAAACACATGCCTACAATATGTTATTTTGAGGATTTTGACTAATGACAAATATTTAAACTATTAAAAAATTGTGGTACGTCTAGGGAGCTATTTCAATTGGTAAAGTGCCTGTCTTGCAAATGCAAATACCTGAATTTGGTTCCCAGAATCATGTATACAGAGTCAGGGAGTGGGGTATACACTTATAATCTTAGCACTGGAAAGGCAAAATACACTGGTTCCTGGAGATCTCCGACCAGCTATCCTAGCTTAATTTTTGAGCTTTTGACCACTAAAGACCCTGTTTCAAAGGAGGTAGGCATTGTTCCTGAATTATGATATTCATGGTTGTCCTTTGGCCTCCCAGCACATGCCCATAAATATACATATGTGCCTCTGCACACACATGTTTTACATTTACAGTTTTGAAATTTTCCATACATTTCATTTTTAGATATTAGATTATAATGTATTATATGCATTGAAACTTAGATATTTTTCTTATATATTATTGTATTCCATATCTTGTAATAATAATTGATAGTACCTAGCTCCATCATTTATACTTGCATTGATAATTAAAAATTATCAGCATATGCAATTCTGCCACAATATACAGTCACTTGGAGAGGTGGAATGTGGGGAATTTGACTGTTCTTAACCTATACTGCCACTGGGGTTGGTGTGGGCTGTAGGGAAGCACTCGGACACTACTCCAGGGGTGAGGAAGTGCAGTCTGAGCCCTGGATCAGGGGTTCCCAGGTCTGCAACAGGGCTGAGGCTGTGAGGTTCTCAGACTCTTGGACATCCAGGCACCACTGGGAGTTGAAGAAGAGCTAAGAACAGACTGGGGTCCCAAGAGCTGGGTCTAGCCGGGGAAGGGGGAAAAGAGCTTCAGGTGGTCCCACGGTGATTGTTGTCCTTGGTTTGACAGGGGCTGGCTTAGTGGCAGTTGTGGGCAGGAGCACAGAGAGACCTTCTATGGGAGATTCAACTCTGGCTCTATAGGCAAAGGCCTTTACCATGGCTCCCCATGAGGGATCTCAATGAAAAGAGACAGTCCATGGTTCTAAGGCATTTATTGTTATGGTGGAAGATGGATGCATAAAACTATACCCTACTTCTCAGGCTGGGCCTGAGATTAAATACCTTTTGCAGAGAGGAATGTCAGGGAAAGGAAGCTTATTGGCTCTCTGGGCCTCTAAGTTCCTCATTAGCATGTAGACCTCTGTATTGAGCTTACACGGGCTATGGTCACATCTCTTTTATGTGAGAAGCATGCCATGTGTTCCAAGTCAGGAGTTGGGCAGGGAGCTGGGAGTCACCTAAGCCCCTGGTGTGTGCCCACCAAGTCTCTGGGTCTGGACCTGCTCTACCTGAACAAACTTCATAGCATGGTTTTGTGTCCCACATACAATAACACTTGTGAGAGTTTTTTCCCCTAAAGAGGAAAGTTGTGGTTGGAGTGTTTTGAAAGTATGGAAATGGAGTTAAGCAAAGTTATCCAAAAAAGGATATTTGGAAAAAGAAAGCAAGGCAGTTTTCTCTTTTGCTTAGATGGCTCATGTAGTAAGAACTTTTGTTGATGGTGTGTCTATAGTGACAATCACACATCTAGTAACTCGGTGTGAAGATGTTATAATGCCAAGACATGGACAATTAACATGTGTGTCAGCCAGAGATTTGTTCTCAACAGCATTATATACGCTTTAGGGAATGCTCTCCTGAGCTGTATGAACATCGTTACAGCATGTGCCTCAGTTTATACTGCTGCACTGTTTCATGTATCAATATGGTGATGGCTAGAAAGAGACTTAACCTGAGATACATGGTGAATGACCCAAATTGATAAGACATAAACTACACAGAGATGGGACAAATGCACATTCCTTTCATCATATTTTTGTCGTCATTGTCTTTATGAGCCTATACTACTTCCCACAATTTTTTTTCACCTCCTCCTTCATGGGCATCTCAGATGTGATGTCAGCGGAAATCTACTACCGACTGCATTCATTCAGCATTTTTTTTCTCTCTCTTGACCTTTCCAGCCCACATTCCTTAATTCTATCCAGTGGCCATTTATAAGTTCAGGAGATGAGAAGTGGGCAATGCCAGACTGTGAAAAAAATGCTTATAAATGCTTATAAATGAGCTCCACACTAGAATGTTTATGTTTTACAGGATGATTTGCCTGCTTAAATCAAGTGATGTCTCCAAATCAAATCCTTGCATCAAATTTTTTAGGAATATCACATTGTCTTCTTACAGCTGTATGCAAACGTTAATAGTAGAAAGGGTGGTCTATAGTGCAACAGCAAGGGGATTATAAGTAACCATCAGTTCACCTGTGCACCTGAACCATTCTCATGCTTCAAGAACCCAGTGTCAATAGTTCTCCAGTGTGTACCTTTAAAATCACCTCTATATGTATTTTATAATTAGTCATTTTAAATCCTAGAAAAAACTAGTACATCATGTTTGGGGGTGAAATTGTATCCCTATAAGTTTGGAAGAGGAAGCCACTCATTCTCTATCATATTAGAGCCTGCTTTATAACTTCACTACACAAATCTGTCCTTGGAAATTTCTTACCCACTTTACTGAATTATTTTAGAGACTTTGCAACAAGCATTACGTAATTATTTCAACCAAAGTATTGTCTGATTAAGATAAACCATCAGAACTTAGTTAAGACTGCTTAAAGACAAATGATTAGTGATGTCCTTTAATAAGAAGGAAGGTTTTGTTGGGTTCTTTAGAACATGTAGATACTTCTACTATTTACATTATTACCGGATATTGAATATTGTTAGATGCATAAACTGGGAGTATGCAGGCAGAAAGTGCTCTGTGGCCACTCTGGTTCTGGAAACCGAAGCGTCAATCTCATGCCTTGTGGTGGGAAAGAAAAGCTGATTCCTTGACTTGAAAGAAAATCTTACTTCAAAAATCAGCTAAGTCTGGACTTGGGGTTGACTTAGTTAAAAAAAAAATGTTAAAATTTCTCTGGGGAAATTTATATTCCCCTCTAAGGTGAAATTGTAATGATGTTGTTCAAATAAATGTGACTAAAAAATATCCTCCAGACTACCTTACACTCAGCTTTGGATAGCCAATGTAGCTTGTTCTATGCCCTGTTATCATGAGTAAGTACTGCAATATTTTAAATGCACTTTCTGTGTCTTCATTTTAAGTCTTTCAGGATGCATTACCAGCTTTGACTTGTATGACATCAATTTTGTATCTGAATTACCTTTGATTAGTTGATGCATTCTATTTAAAATTGCTTGCCTAATATCTTTGTCAATAATGATTCTTGAGAATCCATGTTCTCCACCTAATCTAACACTAGATATTTTGTAATTCTAAAGATCGAAGAAGAAAAAACTTGATGATATAGATCCTTTAGCTGTAGAGGAATTCCCACCAGGGACCTTTAAGTCGTTTACAGCAATGCCGTTAATAGAAGAGCACCAAGAATCAACCTCGCCCCAGCTAAATGAAGAAATGGTAAAGAAGTGGTACAGTTTGTTGAAAATTGCTTGTTTTAGGTTACTAGATACTTCTAGTGTTCTGAATAGTTCCTGGCTAAAACCTTATCAATATTTCCTAGTTGAGGAAAAAACAAGTGTGTTTTCTGTATAATCTGTTCATATTTACAATGTTGGAAAAATATTTGAGAAGTCTAAAAATTTTAACACGTAAAACATTCTAGTTGGTATTGACAGTATGTTGCTTGATTTAATGATGAATTAAATATGTAATTCATGGGATGAGGGAAATTTTAACTTTTTATTCAAAATTCAACAATTTTTATAGTGTAAAAGGGTTTGACTTAAAAACTATAATCGCTTTGAATTATTGTATATACACTTAAAACCTGGAAAACTATAAAAACTACTTTACTCAGAAAAGTATTTAGTTATGATATTTTTAGGGCCAAAAATTCTGGGAAAAAGAAAGGCTAAACAGCCTATGTGCATCTGACATATTTCCACAACATGTTTTTATCATGGATGTTACTAAAGTAGGCTTATGGAAAGAATTCTATAAGCCATTAAGCTTTGTCTAAAGAATTAAACATGCTAAAATGGAATTTTAATCAAGAACTGTAATGTTGGTTTGAATACCTGCCCATTTCAGTATGCTTAGTGTCCCTAAATGTAGCTCAGATCTTTATATTGTTCACAACTTTTTTATTTAATGAGTTCAGGGAGCAATGAAAACTCAAATGGTTTTGTAATGAGAATGCAGATTAGGGTGAAAAGCTTCCTGGCAAAAGAATAAATTAAATAGAGCTTTGATGTGCATTATTTGTATTTACTACAATTTTTGTCATTAAGGCTGAAGCATCAGAACAATCAGAAGCAGAGGACATTGAAGGTAAAAAGAAAGATTTTCTGTTATAGAACATGAAATATGAAGTTTTGTGTCTCCTAGGAATAAGAACCTTACTCAATACAAACATCACTTAGTCCCACGTAATACATATGCTCGCTAGAGTTATGTCAGAATTATTTGATGTATTCTCTCTTATTACCCAGACTCCATTTCAACTAAAACTTCTACTCGATGACAGTTTTACTTGAACTGAGAATAGATTTAACATCATAAGTTCTTAGTACATTAGAAATCCATCTGGGGCCATCAAAAGAGAAAATGATTTCTGGAATTGAATAATCGGTATTCTGCTAAGTTCTTTGAGGATTTGTTGATACATAATATGTATAAAACAAAGATAAAGCTATTCTTTATGCATGTCTTTACTACCTCTATTTAATACCTATATTGCATTGTCTGGCCTTAATTTTCCAAATAAAGTGAAATTGTTGAGATTTAAGGCATGGCAGCATCACTGCTGTGCTTCTTAGTGCAAGTGCCTCTGCATATCTCCTGTGGAAGTGGGATACTCAGACACGCTCAGGACTCCCATGTTGGTTACGATTTTAAGCAAGTTGATTTGAACTTACTTAATTCAATTCAGTGCCATTAAGTACACTCACAGTGTTGTGTGACCATCATATTTATGTCCATGGCCTTTCATGGCTACAAAGCGATAGTTCTCATTTCCCTCCCCTTCCCGTGTCTGGTAATCTCTGGTCTCCTTTCTGTGCTGTCACTGATATAATATCTGCCCTTCAATATGTGAAGCTTCCTTTCTTTCCACACATGTGATGATTATTGTATGATTTCTGGAGTAGTACCTACCAGATCCTTAGTCTTTTATCTAATTTTGTTATCTTTTCTATTTCCTAGCTTAAACGATTTCTTTTTATATCATGAATATTAAAACTGTATGACATGATTGATTTGCCTACATTTTCTCCCATTTTTGGTGTTGTCCCGGTATTTGGATAATGTTTTTAAGTTCACAAAGTTTTCAATTTTGTGAAGTTCAGTTTTTATGTATTTCTTTTGTTTCTAACACTTTTGTTCTCACTGTTAATTCTTCACTAAATCTAAAGTTATAAATATTAGGCTCATGTTTTCTTTCTTGAGATTTGACTTTTAGTGTTTGTGTGTGTGTGTGTGTGTGTGTGTGTGTGTGTGCGCACATGCACATACATATACATATATATGAGTACCTGTGTGGGTGTTCCTGTGGATTCTGGAAGACAGACAAATCTCCTGGTGTTCAGGATACAGGCAGTTGTTTGTCACTGTTGGGAACCAAGCTCTGCTCCTCTGCAAGAGCAGATATGATATGAGGTCCAACTCTTTCTTTGGTATGTGGAAATCAATTTGTCCCAGGACCAATTTTTAAATAAAACATTTTAACTCTGTTGAGAGGAGTAAAGCTCAATAGCAACATACTTAACCAAGGATCTTAATGAAAGGACAACTTTTGGGATAATGCATCAGGAGTAGAAATAACAAGGGGCAGAAAGCAACCAGAACCAGAAAGCAGCCAGCAACCTGGCTGACACCAGCTTTTCATGTTAGACTATTCTGTTACAAAAGACCATCCCTATCCCCTAAAAAACTGAGGTTGTGGAAGTATACAAGATAATCATGGATGCATTTTTGTGTATTCTAAAGCCTAACAAAGGACTATGTTTTAGAGATCCACCATGGTTTTGAGGTAGAAGTAGCCTTGCTGAAGCAATAAAGATTAACATGTTTGCCTAATTTTCTAGAACTAAACCAATTTGTGAAGTATGTGTTCTTTCTCCACTGATTTGTATTGCGATTGTGGCTTTTTTAAAAAAAAAATGAATCAATCTTCTGTGTGATTGATTTTATTCTGTTGTTGTACATGTCTATATTTCTGCCAGAGCCATATTATGCTCAATTGTGTTGTTTTGGGGGAAATTTCAAATGGGGATTGTGAATCCTCCAACTTTATCCTTCATTGCAGCATTGCTTGCTTTTTGTCTGTTTATGGTCTCTCATAATCTTATACAAATTCTAGCTGGAACATTTATTTATTTATTGTTAATTATTATGAATTTTGATATTTATTTCAATGAATCTGTAAATCAACATGACAAGAATTTGGTTTGTTTTAGCAATATTGGATAATCTTCAGTATGCTCTTCTAACTCTGCTTATTTTGTAATTACTATGTGTTTGTTTTTAGGGTTTTCTTATTTTATTTTTACTTATTTTATTGTTTGAATATTATAACAGGTCTTCACACACATGTCTCTGTAACCTCTTTTCTACTCCCTACTTCATGAATTTGGTAGTGTGTGTGTGTGTGTGTGTGTGTGTGTGTGTGTCTGTGTGTGTGTGAATATTTGCCATTCTTGCCTAGTATGATGCTATCCAGTGCTATTCTATTATTACAAGTGATAGGATTTACTTTATTTTTGTCTTTTTAAGGTCTCTTATAATCCATACAGATTCTTGAGTTTTTCTTCATTTAGGATGATATTGGCTGTATGCTTGATATAAATTGACTTTATTATGTTGAGATATGTCTCTTATCTCCAAAATTTTTGTCATAAAGGAACATTGGGTTTTGCCAATATATATATATATATATATATATATATACACACACATATGTATATATATGTATATATATACACACATATGTATATATATATAATATTTTTGGTGTTTTTAACATTCAGTTATTTGTACAATTGAATTTGTGAACAGAAATTGCTTAAATTTATTTTTATCATGGAATGTTTTGTGATTGATGCTGCATCTGTGCCTTCTCAGAGCTTGTAGAACATCTGCCTAGATTTTTCTGGCTTTCAAAGTCTCCTTTGAAAACCTATGTGTTATTCTAAGATCCCTTCATTTATATGTGACTTGTTTTTTTTTTATTGAAGCTTTTAATATCATTTCATTGTTGTACATATTTTGATTATTTTGATTATTATGTGTTGTAGGGAGTTTCTTTTCTGGCTCTGTTTATTTGTTATTCTATATACTTCCTGTTCCATGATAGGTATGACTTTCACTAGATTGAAGGCATTTTCTTCTATGGTTGTTTCTAAAATATTTTAAATTTCTTTTTTCTGTTTCTCTATATTTTTCTTTATTGTTCCTCTCATCTTACTTCCTTCTGCATGTAGGGGTGTAATTTCCAATATCTAGTCCTCTGTATAAATTTAGATTGTTTATTTTTTTTTACATTAACAAATAAGAAACACTTATTTTTCAATATATTATCATGTTTAACTAAAATTTTTATTTTTAAGAATTTTGTAATAAGTACTATATTTACATAATAGTCACTCCTCCCTCTCTCTTTGAAACCCCCTCCCTCAAAATTTATAACCATTTCCTCTTTAAACAAGTATATAAGCACATTCCTACATGTACACACACAGACACACAAACACATACACACACAACATGTACAAATTCATAAGCACACACACAAGCAACGCACACACACAAAGAAACAAACAAGCACAACTGGTTCTCCCTCTCTCAGGCATCATTAATTGCCTGTAGCTGTTTATCTAGAGTTGAAGCCTTATAAAATTTCCCTGATCCTCATCGGCATGTCAACTGTTGTGGCCATTGGGCTCGTATTGTTTTTGCAACTGACTTGTTGAGATTTCATTTATGTAACTGTGTGTATCCCTGTCATGTTTAGAAGTCAGTATTTCTCACTGACTACAAATGGTCAAAGTATGGTCATGTCAGACTTAGCATCTGGGTTATTTACATTTAAAGGTTAGAGAAATTGTTGCTGCCATTTTTTTTTGTTTTGTTTTACACTTGAAATCTAAATACTCATAATAGATAGAATTTTATGTTTAGTATGCTGAATGGTTGTTTTTATGTAGGCCCTTTTGAGACACCGAGTGAAAGTCCGAATGAAGATAATGATTTGCTGCCAGAAGATGAGGCCCCTACAATGGAGCAAATCGCAGACAGTGGGAGACATAAATGTGAGCGCAGTCACAGAGAACTTTGACTAAATTATTATAAGCGAAACACAACTCCAAGACATTTTACCTTGGATAATGATTACTTATATGAGGGTGTATTTTATATCTTTATTCTAATAACTTTTAAATTTCATTCTTCAAAAGGTTCAAATATGTGAAGAGATAGATAGTTGATACATAGACAGATAGTATTCTAATTACTATTCTCTCCCCTCTGCTCTATTGTCTTCCTATCATCCCTAGCATACCCACCCTCATCTCTACCCTTTCCTGTATTCATGACTTAGAACTTTTCTCATCTATATATATATATATATATATATTTTAAAATACCCGAAGAACTAAAATGCAAGCTCTGGTGTCTTTTGGCTACTATTTGAATGGTCACTGACCACTCTGCATTTGGCTCTCCACACACATTTCCCATTTCATCTCCACTTTCTTTTTGTTGCATAGTTTATGAATTTAACTTTGTACTCCTCTCCCTGTAGTGGTGCACAAGTGAGATGGATTTTGCCTACCAGAAGTTTCATCATAATTCTATTTCTCTTTAGCACTTTACATCACTGCAGTACCACTCGATGACATGCATTTAATTTCAAGAACACAATCTGAAATGGAGAATCTTGAGGCCATCAAATATGAGAATGTGCTTAGTAAGTAATTATTAAAATATTATAAAGCTGTTTTCAACCAAATTCAGGATAGTTCTATCCCTCTTTTTATAGTTACATTGATAATTATGTTAGCTTTTTATTTTGTAATGTAATTAATTCTTATCTATTTTTTATTGATGATTTACCAGTGGTTACTATATTCAGTTTTAATTTTTCTACTTGCCCTGATGTACAGAAACTTACTTTAGTCCTAATGAAAGACACTGTCATATCATTTCTGTAGTTGTATGTTTGTTAGAATTTGCCCAACATAGGGGAATGCTTGGGTGGTAAGGTGAGAGTGGGTAGGTTGGCGGGTTGGGGAGCTCCCTCATAGAAGCAGGGGAAGGAGGAATGGGATAAGAGGTTTTCAGAGGGGAAATCAGAATTGAGGATAACAGTTGAAATGTAAATAAATAAAATAACCAATTAAAAAAAGAAGAAAAAAGAATTAAAAACTATTATTTCTTCTGTTCATAAAGTCATAATTTTTATGATGAATATGATAATGGGTTTTTCAAATACAATTAACTGTATTTTAATTAGTAAAATTTCTTATTTTGAAGTTTAAGTATAGTATGTTCTTTATGTTTTCATTTTTTATCTAGTTTTATTACTGTCTTTTAATTCTGTATGGTTTTATAACATCATATATTCTCCCTTAAGTATATAATGACAAATATTTTTTTTTGCAGACAAGTTTATTCACTTTAATATAAAATAGGCTTTTTTGTGTTAGGCAAGTTTGCCCAACTCTGGACTAATGTGTTTAGGACATGCTGGAATTGGCTGGGGCTAACGTCCAACAAGTTAGCTCATCTGAGTGCCGTTTTTTCCGTTTTGAGTCCATGACTCCTTAGGTAGCCCAGGCTAGCCTTACAGTCCCAATCCTCCTGCTTTAGCTTCTAAAGTTCTGAGATTTGAGGCCTATGCCACTAGGCCTGACTTCCAGTGAATTTAACTTTACTTATTATAAGTAAAAATGTTCTTACTTTGAATTTTTGGGTGGCTTTATTTGAGTAGAGTCTTCCAAACAGCAGCCTAGAGCCCTTGTATCCTGCATCTTGCCTGTTCTCCTAGCTCCCAGCAAGATCACCTGGGGTCTTGTCAGAGTATTCCATAGCCTGAGGAGGTTTAATCACTTAAGTGGAGAGTCTGGCTGCCTTGTCTGCTTGTGCTTTCCTGGACAGCCACGGGCAGCCTTGCTGTGTGTTTTCTCAGTGATGAACTTGGTGCCCAGAACTCCTGGGGCATTGTGCCTGAATGAGAGAAACCACATAGGGGAGCCAGGAAACAGGATGGCGCGCCATAGTACATCTCCCAACCCTCCTATTGTCCTAGATTGCCTTTGCTCCAGGTGGCTTCGGAAAGTAGGCTGGGATACCTTACGGGAAAGGTCGCTGGCACCCTTCACAGGGAGTACACCTTGCTCAGTCCTTTCTGGTTTGTGGTCTTAGTGTATATGCTACTAAGTTAGTGGTGCACAAATATTTTAAGCTTTTAATTTTTGATAATCTTGTCTTAATATCCTAAGAAAACTAGAGAATATATTATCGACCAGAGTATTTGGAAAGCAATATAATGTTCATAGTCCAGATAGATCATCTTCTTTATTAGTTTATTGTCACAGAGTATAGAATTCCCTAGGTCTGAAAAATGAAACAAAATTACATTGAATAATTAATATGTTATGAATTTAGTACTTCTATAACAGGAATGGCTTCAATTCTGAGCTTTCTAAGCCTTTTTCCTTGTAGCCCCGAGTATGGGGAAGAGTAGATTAAAAAAAATATTGTGTCAGATGCCAAGAGCGTCTAGAAAAAAATTATAGTGAATATAATTGTATTATTTGTTTTGATCAGGTTGCTTCATGAGCATGCACCCCCTTGCTCTTTTAGAAATTCCTATTAAACTGTGCTGATTAATTTACTTTGTCTTCATTGCCTTAGATTTTGGGTTAGTTTTGACATTAACTGTAAGATACATATAATAATACTTTTATTTGTTTACATATTTCTTCTTATAGTTTTATTCAGTTTAGAATGCTTCTTATATTATCAGTATCTACCGAATAAGAATCCCCATATTGAGCTGAAGGGTTTGCAGCCCCTTAGGACGAACAACAATTACTAACTAGTACCCTCAGAGCTCCCAGGGACCCAACCACCAATCAAGGACTATACAGGGTGGGATTGAATGCACTGGCAGCAGGTGTATAGTAGAAGATTGCAAATTCCATCATCAATAGGAGGAAAGGACCTCGGCCTTGTGAAGGTTTTTGCCCCAGTGTAGGGGAATGCCAGGGCCAATAAGTGGGAGAGGGTGGGGTGGCAGGCATGAGGAAGGGGGAGGCAAAAGGAGTTTGTTCTTGTTGTTTTTGTTTGTTTGTTTGTTTGTTTTGGAGGGGAACCTGGGAAAGGGAAAATGTACATGTAAATAAAGAAAATATCTAATTAAAAAAAAGGAAAAAAAAAGAATCCCCATATTTCCAGCAACTTCATCTTTTTCTCTTTCTGATATTAATGGAACTATGCCATATTTATTCTTTTGGAACTGTGTTATAGTTATCCCTTATGGAGAAGATAGCTGACGCTAAGGTCTCAGATGCGATAGGCAGTCTACTGCTAATCTATTTCCAGCCTGACTTGTTCATCAGTGCATTCATAATGTGTCATTTTTACATGTTTACATTTAGGTTGTGTATAAATACAGTGTAACCGCCATTGCTTGGCCCCTCACATATACATACAAACACATACACATGCATAGACACACAATGTCAAACTTTTAAAAGAGGGAGACACTGGTAGAAATATGAAATTGTCCATGTCTCCATGAAGTATAGACAGAAGTACGGACAAAATTTTGTAATTTTCATACTTAATGTTATTGTTTGGTTTATTCAAAAGTACATGAACAATATTATAAAAACCCAATTTTAATATTATCACTATTGGACAGTCAGATATTCTAATATTACCTCTTCGCTTTCTCCCATTTTTATTTTTGTTATATGATTATTACATGATAGTTTTACACATGCATTAATATCCATCTACCTGTCTTCTACTCTTGACCTGTAGCTCTGTTTTCTCCCCAACCCATAGAAATCCCTCTTCTACTTTCAAGCCATTTCTTTCTTAGTTTCCACCCATGGGATAACAGGTAGTATTTATAACACCGTCTTTCTGTGATTAGCTTATTTACTGGGCATGTTGTCCTCCAGTTCTATACTTTTTTTCTGCAAAGGGCCAAATTCCAACTTTATATCTTAATAGTATTTTCTATTGGGTATATACCCCAAATAGCCTTTATCCATCTGTAATGTCAATTGATGATGACAAGGTCCTATGCTGGTTCTCTTAACCATAATAAACATGTTCAAATAGGTCTCTGTTTTGTACACTGATTTTGTTTCATTTGAGTATATACTGTGAAGTAAAAAAATTGTATTATATGGTTCTACTTACAACTTTCTGAGGGAACTTTATACCATTTACCATAGTGGGTTCACTAATTGATATCCCCATCAATAATGCACAAGGGTTCCTTTCTTCAGATCCTCAGCAGTGTCTGTTTTATAATAGCCATTCTGACTTACCTCTCATAATGTTTTTGATTTGCATTTCCCTAATTATTAATGTTACAGAGTGTGTTCATGTATTGACTATTTGTATTTCTTTTAACGTATGTCTATAGTAGCCTTTTCAAATTGAATTCTTTAATTTTTGGTGTTAGGGTCTTTTATGTTTTTACATACTTGGCTATTAACTGACAGCTGGAAAAGATTCTCTCCCTTTCTATAGGCTGGTCTTTCACTCTGATTGTTTGCTCTCCTATAAGGCTTGCAAGTTTGGTAGGATCCCACATGTCAGCTTTGCTTTGCTTACTATGGAATCTTATTGCAAGAAACATTGCTTGTATCAATATCTGAAGGTTGTTTCCTGTCTTCCCCAGCATTTTTTGTTGTAAGTCTCCCAGCACCCCTTATTAGATGATGGACTTTTTTCAGTGTGGATTTTTATCACCTTTAGGGACTATCACTTAGTTATAGACATGTGGTTTTATTTCTAGGTTCATTATTTACTCCACTGGTCTGTGCATCTGTTGTTGCTCTTTTAATGTCAATTCAATTCAATATTATTTTTAACATTTTATTTATTCTTTGAGAATTCTGTACAATGTACAACATATTCACTCTATCAACTCCTTAATTGATATTAAGTTAATCCTGAACTTAACCAATGAGCCCTTAACACATATTTTTGGGGTCAGGAATACTTTGTACTGAATTCATTGTTGTTCTTGTTTAAGAGTTTTCTTTTTTTTTTAAACTTTTATTGGATTATGATGAGAAAAGTTACATGATTTCAATTTATCTGAATTTGTTAACATTTAAAAACATTTTAAGTAAATAGAATTAAATCACATTCTTGTTTCCCTTTTGTACCCCCACTCCTCCCAGAGATCCTCCTTCAATACTTACAATATCTTTTTTGTTATATTCCTTAAAATTGATAAAATATTATAACAATACAAATAAGTATTATAAAAGTTGTTTGATATAAAACAACAATCAATTTAACAGTCTTATGTAGATGCTCGTCTACAGCAATAGTGAAAATATATTTTTCTCAATATAAATTTTAAATAACTCCAAACATATTAACTGTATACTTCAAAATAATACATCACTACTGGTATTTTCCTAAATGAACATAAATATTTAATGTCTTTTTGTTTGTTTTGTATTTAGTAGAGTTTAAAATTTTGGCTCTTACTGTGGTACAAGCCCAAAATAAGAACAATTTTTAGACATTGGATTTCATTGTAATAAGGCTATACTTCAATGA